>JAWWEN010042429.1:0-12803 GCA_035582955.1 Sycophila texana
TAACTATGGGAGTCAAATATGAAACTTAGTTAAAAATTTTCTATTTGAACTCCGTAGTTGGGATATAACTACCTTAAAGTTGAGTATAATCTTTTAATTAGCTTTAATATTAATGTAAATTTCGTAAATGTTTGGTGAATCCGTCGTAATTTTCCATCTTCTTTATTAAATTAATAAACGTGGAGATATAATTAAACATTTAAAATATATGCGTATGATCAATTTATAATCACAAAAATAGTATTATAACGAATGCTTAATTAAGTTTACCCTTTTATGACAGAAATGTATAGTAAAACTAGTGGAATGTTAATTAGATACTGATGATTGATGAAATATTAGAATAATCATGCAAATTTACGCACTCGATTTAATCTAGTAACGAAGTTACCAGGGGCTCTATCGAGGCTAGCGAGTTACCGCGATATCTCGCGAATTGTGGTTGGTTGTGTGACTGTCCTTTAATGAAATCAAATGGGTAATGTGACTGTCCCCTGACGAAAAGTCGCGAGATATCGCGGTAACTCGTTAGCCTCGATAGAGCCCCAGGACATAAGTATAGGGAGTGCACTTTTGTATGACCTTAAATTAATTTTGGTATTAAGTTTTTAGTTCTTAAGTTTTAGTTTTATATCGAGCCAAACCAGCGAACAGAAAATGATTTTCTTCTGCTGGATTACTATTCTGTAACGTGATTATAATTTTTTAAAAATGCCAAAATTTAGACAATTCGTGACAAAATTAAAATATTACACAGTAAAATTTACAAGCAGATCGCTTTATTACTTTATTAAGAATAGTGTAGAGGCAACAATTTTTTTTAACCATTAAAAAAAAAGATTTGATTGTTTACGTACATTTTCGGATAAATGGTGCTAAAATTTAAAATTTAAAACGTTTGGGTGTACATGCAAGAAGTTCACTTAATTTTCTTAATAGATTAATAAAATAATTATTAAATTTTCTAATAATGTTATACTTTATTTTAATCAAATAAACGTCTTAATATCAGGTAAATGATGTTACAATTGATCTGCAAAATTGGAAGCGCTTATAGATTTAGCTAACAATTTTAAACTTTACTCATCCATTAATTACAAAATTACAACATCCATTAAATAATTCTCTCAATAAAATAAGCGCGAGGAAAAAAAGGACATCTACACTTCCCGCAATGAACTTAAAGAACCTCTCCGCATCTCAACGTCTCTCCAAACACTGAAAAAAATGTAACAATCCGTCTAACACGACACACCGTATACAATAAACTCCGGGCAGAGAGATGCAGCAGCCAGTGAAATTGACTTTGAAGAAAAAAAATGTGAAGGAAGCCGGCGAGAAAAGGAGGAAGGAAAGGAGAGGAGCACGCGCCCCTGGCATCTGCGGCAATCGATCAGGCGGCTGAACGGGGCTCGTGACTCGGTGGCGGCGAGCGCGCATGAGGAAAAGCCACTTACGCCCCGGGACCTGTCAAACGCTCTCTTCCGGAGGCCTATTAGTCGAGCGCCGGCCCCTCTGTGTCTCGCCGCTTCCAAATTTTTCCGGCGTCTCGGGTTGCCGGGCCTCGGAAGTGCGCGCACAAGGCCTCTAATGGATTGATGCGCTGGATGCGACAGTTTGACTGGGAAATCGGGAGGGTGGACGGATCTCCGCGTGTGTTTGGAGTGAGAAAATTTCAGTGGCTTTACTTTTTTAAAGGGGATTTGTAGGATTGTGTGGGAAAGATTCGGTAAGTTTTTTTTGGGATCGTGCGCGGTGAGGGATTTTGGATTATTTATATAGTTAAGGAAAGTTTATAAACTGAGAAGCGATGAGGGGGAGGACGGGGGAGGAGATAAAATTTTGAGTTTCCAAAGTTTATGGGCAGCGATCCGAGATTGGCTCTCGAGATTTCGGGAAAAATATAAGTAGAGTGGAGGAATTGAATTGATGGTCAAGTTTAGAAACAATAACGCTATTTGTGGCATAAATTTATACACTCTGAAAATTTTGAGAATTTAAAAAAATTCGTGGTTATCAACGCTATATCGAACTCAATATCATAAAATTTTTTAATTATTCTATTAATTAGAGAAAAAAAATTAAAGTGATTTTTAAGTTAGAAGTAAAAAGGAATGAATCAGATTAAAATTTTTTGATTTATTAGAATAATGTTATAGATTTGGCAAGTTCGATGGACACTTTATAAGACTCATTCATTTTAGAGAAATTCAAGATTCTCCGTTTTTTTGAAAACTTTTTTATATTCACTGTATCTAGAGAATGATTGGGTCTTTCACGCTCTGTAATGGCTCATTCTTTCTTCTTTTTTTCACCAATTTTCGGAACATTTATATTATTAAAAAAGTTTTGTATGTTTTTGTATTATTACAGAAATTCTTTTGATATATAGGGTGTAAGACGATGTAACATATTTTTTTATTCACTATATTCAATTTTATTAAATTTTTATATGAAAAAGATATTTATGTAAGTATTATTTATTAACTTTTACATATTCCATGCATATCTGATAACGATTGTTACGTTTTTTAAAATAGAAAAATAAATTTTTATGATGAAGCCACGTGCCAATGAATTGGTTTAAACATTGTTTTACATTCTGGAAATTGATACGCGAAAATTAATATAATTTTTACCTGACATTGGATGGTTGACAAGGTTTTGTAATTTTTATTAGAAAAGCTTGGTAAATTCACGTGAAAAGCTCATTTTTATTATGAGAAAATCTTTACAGAGCTTTTCTTTTAACACTGGATTTTGATATATTCATCTAGACTTTATCGGATTATTTAAAAATTTAAAGATGCAATTAATTTATCATTATATATTTCAAACCAATATGCATAAAACTTGAATTACTTGAATACTTTAAAGCTGGAAATAGATTTTTTTAGTAAGATCATGAAAATATTATAGATTTATACCATTTTAGAATCGATATACCCAAATTATACTCCGAAATCATAATGCTGATTAGATCTGATAGTTCAACATATATATTTAACATGAATATTACTTACATAGAGAATAATGATTCGATTATTACAATTACAAAATTATAAATTGATTAAGAAGTGCAAGAACGCTTATTTAAAAGTGGTTCGCGCGAGATTATTACACGGAGTGAATAATTTCCCCAAGTTTAACTTGACGCTAACCAAATGCAGCGCTGCTAAATTAGCCAGCACAAATTCCTATAAATCGACCCGCCACCCGGTTAATGTTCATTTCACCCCGGAACTTCCTTTATACCCTCGGGCTTGTGTTTTCGGTCGCGAAATGCTAGAAGACGTCCGTCGCATGCGCCCGACTTTCCGCGGAAGTTTGCAAAGCGGTAAAATTGACCTCCCCTCCTTTGTGCGCGCCATCCTTCTCCATCTGGATTCCGACTTTTCACCCGCGGGCTAAGTGATTCTTGGAAAGTTTTTCTCCTTTGTTTCGCCAGATCAGCAGTTGTTCGAGTTCCGATCCCTCGTCGAGTTGTGGGTGACTTGGAATTTTTATACGCCATTTCGTAATAATGACTTCGCGTCCCTTTTCATCCCTAATTTCGAAAGTTGGTCAGCTTTGAATGGCTCTTGCAAGACTTAGTATTGTTCGTAGGCGGTTACAATTGTTGTTTTGGGTTATAAGTTTGCTGTGGATTTTTTTTTACGAAGATGATCTATGTTTTTTCATGCAAATTTAGGATGATTGGAAGATGGAATTTTTCATTCAATTTTACCATTATTTAAAGGATGTATTTTATACCAGTATTATATTATATTAAACATTAATTTAATAACGAGCGGAATTTCAGGATCTGAAATTAAATTTGTATTATAATTGCGATATAAATTTTCTGAAAAAATGGGAAAAATATCCATAAAGTGGGCCAAACTTTTAAGTAATAAAAAAACAATTCAAATAATTATTAGATGTATATCCACCACATAAGTAACAAATTGAAAAAAGTTTATTAAAGAGAAAACTAAATGATGAGTATCTCAATGGCATCCATATTAAATACTTCATCTATTGAATATTACAAAAAACTTTTTAAATTAAAATACTTTATTGGAAAAAAGATAGTTATCAGGATTTATGAGTCATGTAGTAAAATGAACCAGCAGCGTATAATGAGCCATCTCGAAAAAATGTTTAATTTCCACTAAAAATTATTTGTTAAATTTTTGTCATTAATTTTTTAATGACTTCTTGATCAAGTTATTTACATAAAAAATTAAACACTTTCTTAATATTTTTAATATTACTAATCATATATTCATATTATTTATATTATGGTCTATTTAGCTCATTGAGGGAATACCTCCTTTAAAAAAGATGAGTAAACTAATTTGTACAATTTAACATTAATTGCAGTCAATAAATATATAAATTGTTAACAAATGAACTGCGGAGAAAGTCTCCAACAACCCATTTCACAATGTTGACTTTGGTGAAACTTACAGCTCCAATAAGTGCACAGATTTTAATGTAGGACTAGGCGTAAATTGTTGGCAATTAATGTAATTTAACTCTGTAGAGCAGTAGAAATTAAAATTATTTATAAAAAATGTCTTGATTTTGATGACTTTTGCTTAGATCACGAAGGTTTAAAGACTTCTACCTCCATAAACTTTATAAATTGATGTATAGTACCAATATTAAATTGCATTAACTATAATAGTGCTACTCTTTTTTATAAATAATTTTTTCTTCATCTTTTTTAAAAAAAGTGATGGATCCCCTTAAATGGTGTATAACAATAATCGTACTGATTAAAAAAACGTAAATAATTGTTTATCTTCGTCACTGCAACATTTTACTCCGACATCGCGCAATACAGTGAACCATGCACCAGTGCAATATGCATTCATGTATTCGCATGGGGAATAGGAAACGCACCGAGGGGTAAGGAGCTTCGCAAGTTCCTCTCGAAATATCGTGAAACCAAGAGCCGCGACTCCATTATGCGGCGGGAAATGCTTTATTGGTTCATATTTGTAATGGGGAATATTGCGCGGTCACGGCCTCGGGGGTCCCGCCGACGCTCCCAGTCGAGTGCGGGCTGCGCGCGCGCTTACGTTTCGGCGGCTCCCGCTATTCCCGAAAATTGAAAGCTCGACGAGGCCGCCGACTCTACTCTCGCTGCTCCTTTTCATACCCCGCAGCTTATAAGTCGAGCGCAGGGTAAATATACGATATTCACTGGATATATGCGGATGTGTAACTTTTGTATAGGGCTTCTTGTGTGTGTCAATATGTAATCGCGATATCTTCTTTTATTAAGTCTACCAACAATTTTTCCTTTTGCCAGTTGTTGTTCTTTTTCAAGGAATTCTTTTATCCAGTTTCTAAGATATTTGTGTACGATAAGAAGAGGATGAATGTTGTTTATATTACTTAACGTGGTTACTGACTCACAGTAATATATTTTTTTTAATTTTTAAATCGATAAATGAAAAAAAAGGAAATAAGGTAATAAGGTAATAGAGAATTCCAACTAGTTTTCTATATTGTCTTTTGCGTGAAAAAATAGATAAATTTCTTCCCAAATAGCTAGCTAAATTATTCAGTGCGTTGGAAATAATAATAAATATAAAATTAATTTTAAAATTAATAAGAATAGGATGTTATTTAGAATTTAAGATTGTAAAAGGCCGAGATCTTCTCTTATGTCTACCAACAATTAATATTTTTCTTTTTGTTGTCTTTTTAGGGACTCCTTTATCCAGCTTCTGAAAATACTTACATGATAAAAAGAAAACTAGCATGTATATTTTTTAAAATTGTTACTACCTCATAGCAACACTTGCCTTTAATCGTCAAATCGATAAATGCATCACCAATAAACATCAAAACATCGTACAACAATTCTATCACTATTTGTAAAATCATATAAATTTTTTCCGCATAAAGTACAGATAAAAATAAATTCCAAGGTATTCTAAAAGGTAATAAAAAAACTTTTATTCAATTAAAGAGATATGTGTCCCCTTGAAGTTTCAATAAATAAATAAATAAAAGCATCATATCGTCTTATCCTCGAGTATTAAGTAAAATTAGAATTAATTTTAATAGATTTTAATATTATAACTCTCAAATCAGCGAATCTATTCCAAAGGCGCTTAAATTGCAAAGAAATTACACTGCAAACAATTAGCGACACACAGTTCAATTACTCCCATCATCAGTTACTGCACGGAAGCGAAGATACACCGAAGGAAATTTCGTTCACTCCCCGAGCACCGCGAAAATCCCATCCTCGCTTCTAATTTAATAATGAATTAGTCGCTGCACGACGAAAATCAGCCCGTAATTTCGCGAAATAATCACGGCCCGAGATTGCTCCGGCGTAATTGCCGGGCGCGAGCTTGAGCGCGCGCTCCCCGCGCATTTACCACCGGCGCGTCGTCGTCGCCGTCACACACCGGCGCCCGCGTCGCCTTATCGCAATTAGCATCTCGCACGGGGTAACGCTCGCGCGAAAATAATTATCCCGCCACGGCGTCCCACTTGCCCGCCGCGGAAATTGCGCGCTCGGGATGAACTAAAAAAAAGGGAGGGAGATGAGGGTGAGCGAAGCGACAGCGTCGATTAATATTCGGTCGCATTCGGGTGCTTGGCCGGACAATCGCGATTACGGCCGGAGGAATGCCGCCCCTCTACGAATTGGAGCGTGTGGGCCGAACGGCGGTTTCGAGGCCGGCCGGGAGCACGGGACGTCGAGTTCGCTACTGTAATTAGAAAAGCGCCGCGGGGGGTGTTCTTGTCGGTCAGCGATTTTTTTGAGTTCACTAGCTTTACGCTGAGCTTATTTTATTAATTTTTAGAGCGAGTCTACGATGTGCTTGAGATTAGTTGCTGGTTGTACTTTTTTTCTGTGTCGAACGGTGGTTATTCGATCTCTTTTTCAAAAGTTTTTATTTCTTTTTAAAGGGTGCTATTTTTAAATTACCTACCAAAAGGGGTTTCTTAATGACTCCTGGGATTTGTGGTTTGTTAGAGATGGTTTTTTGTATGCTACTACTTTGATTAGTTTCATTTAAATTCTGATGGAAAAATACCGTGAAATTAATCAAAATTTTATTTTTCTGATCAGCATCTGATTAACTTTCTGATCAAAATATGGAAACTGTTATATTTGCCCAATTCTGTGACAATTGCTGATTGATATAATTTAAATGTTTGGCCAGTAAATTCTTTATTTTATCTATTTATTAAGTTCAACTTATAATCAATTAATATACAAAAGTATAATAACGAAGCAGCGCAAGAGCGTTAAAACATTATATTAAAAGAACGTAAAAAATCTAAAAGAACATAAAAGATCTAAACGAACGTAAAGATCTCTATAAACGAACCAATGTAAAGTGTTAGAAATTCGTAAGGGAAAACTATTAGAAAGATTTTTTAAAAGATGGCTAATTTTTTAACGAAGAGACACAGAATATTCAATTTTGTAAATTCCAATTGTATTATATAACTAATTTTTTTGTTTATAATGTCGTAGAAAATGTATCTTTCATGTAGTAATAATACTTTTGTTAGGTGAGAAAAAATGTTGCGTCAATTATTTAAAGTTTTATCATAAAATAATTAAACATTTACTTATTCTGTACGGATTTATCATTAAATAATAAATATCACTTCAATATCGCTTTTCTGTACTTTATACCGTAATATTTATCAATTTTTGTTAGTTTGGCAATTATTGGCTATATTGCGATTGTGAAATTAAATGATTCGATTTTCCAGCCTTTTCAAAAATCTTCTAAAATTTTACTTTAATAAAAATACTCTTAAACGAGTAAACGGTAAAGATCTAACCGAACGTAAACGAATAAAAATGCATTATTTCGCCACAAAGTCACCGTGTCCACTCTTTATAGGCACGAATTCCCAGTGAAAAAAATAGTCTGCCGTAAAGCGCAAGCTCGGCAAAGTCGTCGTTCAAAGAGACCCGCGCACTTAATCGTCGAGTAAACAGCCCCGTGGGCGCGTGCCCGCGTCGGAAGGAGTGTCGACCCGCAGGCGGAAGAGGCTCGGCTCTCCAGTAAGCAGCCGTGAAATTTCCCCGGCCCTTGAATCCGCGCGCCTCTGATTTCCCCCGCCGGGCTAAGATTTTACGAGGCCGCCGCGGAAGCTCCTCGGGAGAGGGAGACCCTCCGCGCGCGATTAATCCCTCCGAAAATTTTCAGCATCACGTACGGAGGATCACTCGTCGTTTCGTTCTTCTTCCGCTCCCGCCTTCTTCCCTCCCTTTTTTTTATCCTGCGCTCTCTTCATAATTTTCCGCCGTTTTTCACGGGACGAAAATAGAGAACTCCGGTGGACTCCTCCGAGCTTGGCTCCTTAAAAAAAAAAAGAAAGAAAGATCGGACGTTTACGGCCGACTCGTGTGCGGCTAAGTGTTTATCGGTGGGCGTAAAAACTTTTATCGCTGGAATGAATTTCGTAAATTAGGTGTAATGAAACAGTTGAGGGCCGAGATTTTCGGATTTTTACGAGGCGTTGGTTATTCAATTTCGAGGAGTACTTGGTAAAGATTAGGCGAGTCAAATATTCGATGTTCTATCCGCATTAATGGAGATGCTTTTTATGCACCTTCGCGGTGCTCGTTTCAATTTTTAGGTCGTTCGTCAAATTTTTTTCTGCTAGTCAAATCGAGCGGAATTTAAACTGTTTATCATAATTTTTTTGCACTTTGATGGATGGTTCACTGCTTATACGTGGGTACACACCGATTTACGTCAACCTCTGGTTTTCTCTTTTTCTATCAAATGTATCGAGGAGACGCTTTTTAAAACTGTGCTTTTTGACGGTATTTAAAAGTATAGGTAAGTAGATATCTGAATTGCAATGAAGAAAAGATCGATGTAGAGAATGTTGTAAAACCCGGAGAAAGAAATTAATGTGCTTCTGCGGTATTTCTGCAAATATAAACAAATCAATGAAAATCGTTTCGACAGAAAAGTGTGTATATATACGGAAATGTTAATATTTATTATTATAATAGTACTTTAAAATTTTCTTTCGTAACATTTACTTTTTGTTCTTACTAAATAGCTACAATTAGCTACTAAATTTTTATCTTTTTAATTGCAGGAAATATGATGAAAAATAATTTTTATGGAATTGAATTTAAGGTTATTAAAGTTTAATAATAGTATATTACGATACAAGTGCGATAAACATGATTTTTGGACTCGCGTGAGGTTAGCGCCCGAGCGAAGCAAGGGTGATAATCACGCGAGTCCGAAAATCATTTATCGCACTTGTATCGTACGATATTTTATAGTACAACGTGCGAAAACGCCAGTTTATCGCAAGCAAATTGAGGTTAGCGTGCGGTAAACGGGCGTTTTCCGCACGGCGTGCTATAAAAAAATATTTTTGTTTTGTTTTTTTTTGTGCGTGTACGTGTATGTACGATTTTTAAATGTTTAATAACCGGTATTTTGCTTGTTTTGTAGGTATATAGGGACAATATAAGAAAATTTAAGTGAATGCATTTGAAAGGGCATCAAATTTACTATATTTTTCATTTTTTAATTTTGAATTAGCTATCATCGTTCTTTTCTTATACGCGGAAAGGTATAGTTTAAAAAAAAAAAGTCTTGGAAAGTTATTATTAAAATGTTTAAAAAAAATCATGTTAACTATTTTTCGAGAAAAGAATTATTGTTTGAAAAAATATCTCTTCTTTGTTCCACGATTACTGGAGTAAAAAGCATTGTTTCTATACGAAATTTGATTTACAGCTATATTTATCAATGTCTCGGAACCTATCCTTTTTTTCGTAATTTTTTTTGTATTTTATTTTCTCAAATTATCCTTGCTTTAGTAAAGATTATAGTAATTTTTAACGTAACATTTTCCTGCCTTTAGAAAACTCGGCATAAGCACGACGAAATATGTTAAAAAAGATCCATAAACTGCCTAGAAAAAATTCCGTTATACACCGTCCCCAGAGCAAGTCGAGCCTTAATCATCGCTACTGACTCTTCGCGCGTCTCGCTCCGAGAAAAAGAAAGAAGAAAGGGATGAACGAAGGAAGGTAGGGTGTGAGGCGTCGGCGAGGTTCAAAGAACTTTTTGATTTTGGCGGCGACGTTTGGCTTACGGGCCCCTGCCAACTCGCGGGCGGAGATACGCGACGACGCCGCGATCACAATCCGCGCTTTGTTCGCGCGTGCCGTGGCGCACCCGAAATAGACCTGCGGCAGGCGCGACGACGCGAGCTCATTACCGGGCGGGAGTAAGGCCGCCACTGTGCCGCGATCGTCGCGTCGACTTGACGAAGTGACGGATAACCGCGCGGATAACGCTCCCTCCGTGCGGCTCTAAGATCTTGTGCGAATTTATGGCGTCGTTTTAGCGGGAAGAGGCTCTTTGCAAACTGCCATTGGTAAAGTTTGCGGGTTTAATCATTTTGAAATTAGCCTTCGTTACGAAGTTAAAATGTTCAATAGTCAACTTTAATGTACTCGCAGACTGATACTATTCGAAAAATTACAATAGTTTCTTGAAGATTTTCCAAAAGCTGTAGCAAAATTTGTTTGAGTTGCAGCAAATTTTGCAAGAAATTATTGTAATTTTAATAGAGAATTTGGTAGCAAAATTCAAAGGCTTTATTTATAATTTTGTATACAAATATTTACAGAAAAGGGAAAGATACCTATAAATATAAAAATAGATATATAATTAAAAATTAAATAATTATATAATTAAAAATTTATTTAGTGATGTAACAAAAATATTTAGAAGCTCCTTAGTGATCTGATTGATTGTTGTGAATTATTAGCAGAATCTGATTTTTCTCCGAATAGGACACTTCAATAGACGCCACGAATAATAAGAACGCCAGTAATCATACAAGAAAAATCAATTAATAAGTTCAAGCACATTTTGAAATTTTGCATTGAATTATAGATAATTAAATAATTCTACCTGAATGATTTCGTTAAAAACAACTATATAATAATAGCAAACGAAGTAATAAGACTTATTGTTTATTTATTGTTATTTTTACGCATTTAAAATAGGAATTGAAATGTAATAAAGAAACAGCATGTGTAAAACGTCAAATTTGCAGAAAGGTCAAAATGGGTCTTTCCCTCTTCCGGAAACAAAAATAAGAGAACAATGTAATCTTTCACCGTAACAAATAGCCCCGCGCGAGATTCTTCGTTTATTTGGAATTTGGCGACGCGCGGATCTCGCTGCTCCAATTTCAGGTCATCGATTTACGTACGTACTCTCTCTCTCTCTCTCTCTCTCTCTCTCTCTCTCTCTCTCTCTCTGTCTATCTATCTCCAAAACCTTCTTCCTGCGTTCCTGCTCTCCCGCATCTGCATTGTCGATCTCGCCGAGATTCCGTGGATTTTCTCTATTTTCGCTTTTTTACCGAGCGATAAAAATATCGCTTTACCGCTTAACTGCATTACAAGCCGTTACTTTTCGCCGAATTTCTTTGCACGCGTGGATGCGCATCCTTCCCAAAAAAGTAGCATCGCGCAAGCATCGCAGAATCATTATAAGCATTGTTTATACATAAAAGGTATATATAAATATAAATGTCTGCTCGTCCGCCTCAATAATGTCCCCCATCGGAAAAAATGCAAATATCAGCGGGAAGCTAAAACTCACGGTGACCGCAGCACAAACCTTCGTTAAGCTGTCCACACCGGCACTTCATGCTATACCCATTGAAGATGTAACTCGTACGATGATGAATATGTAGCCTCGGTGAAAGTATACTCGAAAATGGTTTCACCGCGTGAATCTACATTTTTTTTTTTTTTTTTTTTTTTTGCTACGAATTCATTTCTGGCCGACTCGCATAGAATTCCGAAGAGGGGAAGTGTATTGAATAAAATATTACAGGACTGGCGGACACACCAGCGGAACGAGCTATGTGACAGGCTGTTGCACATTCCGGCAGTCGGTGGTATTGAAAAATGTCTGGAGGCTTGGTAGTCAAACGGTCGATCAACCGGGGAAAATGAATCCATCCTATGTGCACGCTACCAGTCAGAGATCTTTGCATTTATTTGAGCTTGACATTCATTTTATTCCAAGATAATGCAACGTATAGCTTGGTCGTATTGGACATTTAATGGAATTTATACGTTTTTAATATCGGTATTGTATATTATTTTATTTATTTCTATTTTCAGAGTTAAGAGATGCGAGTTACAATTGAAATATCGAATGAAGATTCAAGATGTACAACGAATGTTTTAGCTAAATGATCTGCACATTAGTGATTAGGTAGATTAGATAGATTTGCATATAATTTTGAATAATTTTTCTAAAAGAGATTAAGGAGTTTTAGGTACTTTTTATTATTCTATGATTTTTTAAAATAAAATTATTTGAAATATGTACCTTGAAAATAGAAATATTTTTTTTATTCTCGACTCACCTGGAAAGCTCACTTCATTATATCATCTTAACTTATCAAAGCAATAGAAATTCAACTAACCATCAGTGCGATCTGATTTTAATTAATCCGTGGCCAATTCAAAACACCGCTATTGTAACGTAGGAAAGACAAAATTTGTAATACTCGAAGCACAAAAATTTGAAATATGTAATTTCGTTTTCGTAAATCCTGATCATTAAAAACGTCCTCTTTCCCGCGTAGCATTAAACTTGATTATTTAAAATGATAGCTTTATAAGAAAAGTTTCATTTTCGTCAGTCTTGATCATTCCAAGTCTTCCGATGTTTGGCGTTAAGGGGGTCATATACCAATAAATTTAGAATTACAAAAAGACCTGGAAAAATAAAATTATAGTAATTAGTAAGTTT
>JAWWEN010042460.1:0-12801 GCA_035582955.1 Sycophila texana
TTATATTACGTTCATACTTCGATTAAGTTACTTATCATTGTTATAGTTTATAATAAATTTCGAGTCACTTAAAATCCACGACCATTTTTTTTTATTCCTACTCCGCCTTAACCCGAACAATTATACTTATTCAAAAGTAGTTAAATCTGATTGTTTATATGTGGATAAGAATAACCTCTCGATTCAAGTTACATTACAAAAATTTCAACAGTTTTAAGCTGACCCAGAATAATAGGGATATCGAATAATTTCGCCTTTGTAGGGCGAGAAACTCGATAAAAATCGAAGATCAAACTATACTTCATAAATATCCAATTGAAAGTTATCTGGAGTACGGCCACGTTCAATATTAGAAAAATAATCTTCGGAATTTTCGCTTAGAAATGCAAAGCCCTGGTTATAACATATGTCAGTTTTGGTAAGATCTCTCTTGGGTTATTTTCATCGCGCCACCAGCTGCACTTCAACAAATGCACCGCACGCAAGAAGAAACGCTAACCGTGTATTTTTCTTTCTTGGCGAATTTCTCTTTTTTACCCGTCAGGTGCGCACTCTCGCTTCGACTGCTCCCTCGGCCGAGGCCTTTTATTCGAGCTTAATTTAAATTCAAATTGAATCACAATTTAAATATCAATTTTGTTTAGCGCGAATTTTAATGCCCGCTCGCGATTTAATGCCAGATAAAATATTTTATAAAGCGCAGTTAAACGTATTGCTCACAAAAAATCGAGCGGTTTCATCGTTTACTTTTTCGTTTTTAATTTTTATCGATTCATCGTTTATTTTTATTTTCTCCTTTTGTGCAAAATAAATACCCCCCACGGAGAAATCGTCGATGACAAGTCGACTTTATTGTGTATAAAAATTTATATTTATACTCGATGCACACTTTCATTCCGCATTATTTTTTTTCCATTAAAATCCACGCTGGAATTAAAAAGTTACGTTATATCCAAGAGTCACATTCAGAGGCGGGGAAAAGAAAAATCAACAATAAGCCATTCAGCGAAATTTTCCCCGTTTCTCCCTCATTAGGCGAGTCTCTTTTTCGCGGCCGCTAAGAACGCGAAGAGTTTCATCGCGACGGCAATTCCCGGACACATTGTGATGGAAAATCATTCAAATCGCATATTGGTTTTCTGGCTCGTGCCCGTCGGCGGCGTTCGTCCTTCGGAATATACCGACGCATTACGAGCGGGATCCGTCTGCGTGAGCGCGGACTCACCATGCCGATGGGGCGTGTTAATGCAAAACATATTTCCCGCCTCGATGAATGTCAACCTGCACAGGCTCCCCTCGCGCGTTACCCTCCCTGCTTAATTAAAGTCAAATTGCATTAAAAATGTAATTAAAGCGAGCTCGTGCCTCAACCCGCTAACGCACGCTTTGTGAAAGAGCGGCCGGAAGTTCTTTTTGAAAGAGCCATAACTTTTAACCAGGTACGATTTTTTTTATCGCACGAGGGCTCATTTTAAAGGGTAGTATGAGAGCTTCAAAATGAGCTGTCGCACGATCAATTTAATGGTACTGGCTTGAGTAATCACAATCAGATGAAATCTCATGTTTTTCGGCATGCAAAAGTTGCTGTTCCTAATATGGGACTTTTTTGAAAAAGTTCATTTGCGATTTCTTCATACCAGAAGATATAATTCTATACGCAAAGTGCATACTTGATAAGATAAATATTGACAATGAGTACAGTATGCATTCATTTGATCTTTATTACTAATTTTAGATTTATTCGCTGTACAATACGTCTGACCAGAAAATATAGAAGACTACCTTCCGGTAACTATAATGGAGTATAATGGAGTATATTTCTCACAATTATCGATATTTTCCTTTAAACAATTTCAATTTTCATTAACAAAATTTCTGTCTAATTCTTTAAATTATGTATAAAACCATTCGGTAGAAAATTGCAGTATAATCAGAGCAGATATAAATGCATTTATTTTCTAAAATTCGCGTACATTTGAATTAAGCATTTTCTCCTCTCAATGCATATTGCTAAAATTTCTCGAATATTTATTTATTTACTTGTTGTGCGATCTACTGTTTATTCAATTAATTTATTAATTTGTTATGCAGTCAATCCATTTCATTACTTTTTATGCAATCTGCTGCCTTTGGAAGTATAATTCTCTATCAAACCGTTGAGTTTCGCATTGGAAAATTTTAGAATAATTGAATCGAATTGAAGCACGATACTACGCGATGCATACTTTAAAGCAATCTACCTACTTCATTGTTATGCGGCGTTGTATCGAAAAAGTCCTTCCTCTCGAAATCCGAATTCAAAAAGAGTTTGCAGCTGGAAGTGCGCGATCGACCCGAAAAACTCTTCAAAACTAACTGCCACCCGAGCGTACTGGAGTTCGTGTTCGCGCGCAAAAAAATTTGAAAGGAGAAAAATTCCCTTTTATATATCAGCGCATCCGCGCATAAGTTTTTCACCAAATTCGCGTTGACAGCTGATCGGTCCGCGGCGCTTTTTGCGAGAGAAAAAATAAAAGAAGAAGCCGCCACTCCTCGCGGGGGATCAACAATTCATCGCCGGGCTGCGCGGGTCGATCGCGATCTGCTCAAAGGGCGCTGCGCGCTGCGTGCCGCTTGAAATATTGAGGAGCTTCTGTGCCGAAGCGCAGATGCTCTCCCGCATTATGCGCGCCCGAGAGCCGACGAAAGCACTCCCGGGGAACGCCCCGGCGAAATTTTGCGAGTCTTATAGCTATTTGAATAATTGCGTTCCGCCCTGCGCGCTCCGAAATGTAAGCGCGACGCTCCGCCCGGGAGGAATGGGAGTCCCGGCCGCGAACACATCTCGCCCCTGAGAGTTACTGATCCAGCTTCGGTGAAGCTTTTTGTACTCGTTCTTGCTTGTTTTATCGTTCGGAGAATGAATCTTTATTTTTGGTGGTAATTATAAACTTTTTATAGTTACTTTGGGAAGGCAGTTCGGTTTTTGGTCTGGAAATATGCGGGTTTCTTCTTTTTTGTGCCAGGTTGGAATGAAGAGATTTTTGACGGCAAAATCGGCGGCTTTTCACGTCGGACTCTGTTATTTGGGGGAGCGAAGAATTTACCCAATTTTGAGAAAGTGTCAGATGCATGCACAAATCAGTGTTAGAGTTGAATAGGTGACAACTTGAGAGTTCTACACCAGATGCGGTTTCTCCACTTGGAAGTGAAGTTAAAAGATTTTTCTTTCACTTCGAAAGTTGAAAGCGAACGTTTTTAACTTAAATTTAACAGCTTTAATTTAAAGAAGACAGGGATTTTTCAAGATATCGAGGGCACGTTTATACCATGACACTGTAGTTATGTGAAAATTAGTTTAAAATGTAAGTAAATCTACTGTACTATAATCCGAAGGGAAAGTCACTTATATTTCTCGCTGATAATAAGAGGAGGTTTTTTTGTCTTGATATTAAAAAAATTATTATTTTATTGTATACAATTCTAAAAGCCCAATTCTCTATCGGCTATTTTATTCCTAAATAGGGCCTTATTTTTACCCTTATTGAAAAAAAACTGGTGTGCAACAAGAAACAAAAAACAACTTTTTCCAACTTAGATGAAAATGTTCTCTTCTATTGTTGCATAATATATTATCCCCTCGATAAAATTTAAAGGCAGTGAAAGTCATTTTTAATAAAATTTGACGTTAAATAGAGTTAAATAATAGTTTACACGTCTAGGGAAGTAAAGTGAGAATAGTCCTCGATCGAAAGTAAATCGATCGCTGTCGCTCGGGTGACAACTCGGGTGACGCGTCCTTCGGCTCGGGTAACAAACATGTGATCTGAAGCATTCTTTACTTCCGCAGGTCTGTATAAAGTATTTTAACCTTTCCGGTAGGGATCGCTCCGGGAGGAATGGTGGTACATCCTACCTAATAATTTCATCCTAAAACATTTTGGTTTTCCTCAGTTTAGGATTCTACAGATTAAAAACACTATTTTTACCAGTTTTAGAATCAGTGAAAATGACTTTTTTAATAAAACTAGCAAAATTCAAGGCGCTTCGCGCGTCCACTTTTTTAAATAGTATTTGCAGTTTTCGAGGTTAGATTTTTAAATTCAGCGCCATTTAACCGGATATGCCCATGCGCCAATCAAATCGCGTTTTAAAATCCTTCTCAACATCCTGCCATCCTATTTTTAAGAGAGGATTGGACAATACTTTTTCTCTCTAGTTAATACAATTTATCAATATGAAAACTCCTACACAGATAAAGAGTCCTTCCGGATAAAGTCGTTGACTTAATAGTTAATGAATGTGACTTTAGAACCCACCAAATGATTAGATAGGAATTAACAGATAAGAAATGGATTATTTGTTGTAAGTAAGGTGTGCCATTAAAAAGAAATCGCGTATTAACTGTTAATAAATATTTATTTCCTGTTAAGAAATATTTACTTGTGACTAACGACATGAAAAAACTGACTCAAATAAATGACGATTTTCTCTTGAATCATTCTTTTTTTCTGTGTACTCAGACTTTATAATAGTATGCACCCCTAAAACTCAAACGCAACATTTAATATTTTGAAATTAATTTAATTTTTCGTACTAATTCTATTGAAAATTTAATCGCACTTAATAATAGTAAGGTCACAAATTATATAAGCAACATTTTGAAATAAGTTAAAACTTTCGGCATCCTTGGAAATTCCTACGGATGTTGCCCTATCTCGATTATCTATACACAGCGTCAAAAGTTAGTTTGTTACTCGAGAAGGCAAATGATGAATCGCACAAGTTAAATTTGCTATTTCGAATCTTCGCCCCGCGCTCGCCTCTAAAATCGAAGACTTCGAGAATTCACTTTCAGCTTGGCAGTTGAACTTCTTCAAACTGCTTCGTTACTTCATCAAAGTGAAGCCCCGTCAAAGGACTGAATTGTTGTCGCTAATCTCTTTCGATCGAGAATCGGCCCCTTTGCAGCCGCACAATTTCTCCTCAACCAACAACCGCAAAGTTTATTTAACTTTCTTTTTTTTTGTGTATATAAAAAAAAATTTAATTGCATCTTCTTCCCAATTAAAAAACAACAATCCCATTATCCTGCTAAACTGAAGTGGTACATAACAGCGAGGCATCTCCTCTTCGCTTGGCAGATTAAATTAAATTTCGAAAAGGAAATTTTAATCCCCGCTAAATTACGTAACTCGAATTTTCATGGTAAAGCGCAACACGTCCGCCGCTCCGGAATCAGTCGACTACGAGAACCCGGAGTCGAACTCAAAAGGAGAGCTCGGATCCACGTGAGTGGCGCAATGCCCGGGGGGGTTCGAGCCGGCGAGTAACATCGCAGCGTCTTGGCCGGTCCCGGCCATCGCACGCAACCAACCGACGATGGTGGAAAAAGAGGTACCCGGCGGTAGGGGAGTAGTGGAAGGCGACGGCGGGGAGGGTGTGGATCGATCGTGGCGGCCGCCGCCGTCCGGGGACGTTATAACGCGCCTCTCACCCGGCTTAACGCGCGCGCGCGCATCCCTCCGCTTTTCTCTCGTCGATTTTATTTTAATTTTACCTTCTCTTTGTTTGGGTTTGAATTTAAATACGGTATTCAGTTTATTCTGCTACTTTTTCTGATAAGCGTTGATAAAAATTTACAACTGCAATACATTGCATCGACATTTGTGTATATATATATATTTTTTTTCTTTTTTTTTATATATGCATGCAAGGAATTAAACTTTATTTTCCGATTTGCTTTAATGATCAGAATGTATAGTTTAAATATGTTAATAAATAAAAAATTTAACAAAGAAAAATAAATTCTTATATACGGTTGAAAATATCTTTATTATATGTTTTTTTGTTTTTAACGCGAGTAACGATAATCAAGTAAGTTGTTTAATAAAGAATTCTGTTACGTAAATTTTGTCGCAGATGTCACACGAAGGAGCTCCTTTAGAACTCTTTTTGCTGTTCGGGTAATTAATCAGGTAACTTGTAGCTTTTTATTTCTATTAGAAAAGAAATCAAGTTTATGGAAATGTTAGATTCCAGTATGCATTCCAGGGGAATAATAATTTTTATTTGCCGATTCGCCCGTCGCTTTGTTGACTCACGTCGTTTTTCCTTCTTTAAGCGATCAATTTTATGCGACTCTTTAAGTGCCTTTCTCACTCTCACTTTTAGCTCGTTAAATCTGTCTAGCTCTTTTTTTGCGTAACTGCTCTTTCCCTTTCATATCTCCGGACGCGTACGTACTTGCCGCGCCGCGGTGAGAGTTTCAAAAGAACACATTTTGTTTACAGAAAGATATGTTACAGACGCGTTTTATCGCGACATTTTGTTGTTAAACTTTTTATGCATGGAGAAAAGTTAATCGACCATGACTAACTTAATAGTAAATAAAGATAAGCTTCATTTTATGTTTTCCTTTGCAAGTACAGAACGAGTCAGTTAAACTAATTCTTACACGCCATAATTTTACTTCTATGTATTTTTTCTCATGCACCCACGATTTATCGTCCTTTTCTCTACATTTGCTGTATTTGATATCTTCCATAATTTTTTTTTTCACGCCACCGAATATTTAAGCGTTCACTCGATTTTTACTGATCCTTATACAAAATGTAATCTTAATTGCGATACTTTTTATTTTATTACCAATACAATTATTAATGATATTAATCGTAATAGTATTGTTTAATATTACAAATTAATATTACAGTATGTTTAAAAATTTAATAAAAAAATTAGTATCAATACTCAATTGCATCATATAAATTTCTTTGAATATATAGATAAAGTAAAATATAGATATCCGGTAACTCACTGGATTCAATATTTAATCTAAAAGCGGATATCTGCTAATAACGGATCGAAATTCAAACGTCGCGACAAACTTTTGTTCCCTATAGCCACATCGCCATTCCGCCTCCGCAGACTCTCGAAATAATTAAATGCGATAAAAGAAAATTCCATTTTTTTGTCATTTCCGCGCAAGATGCCCGTTAATCCTTCCACCACGAGAATATCTACTCGCATCCCGGAACGTATTCTCTTTCTTGCTCCGCACGCTGTCATGCTCTTAATTCTCTGCGAAAATATATCTCCTCCTCGACTAGCCTGGGGAAAAAAAACTCGTATAACGGTTAATGCGCCGCGTGCACGCGATCGGGAAGCAGGAAGGCCGAGCTCGAGAAAAAAAGAGCCACCGACGCACGTGACGGCGAATCCTCCAGTCCGGGCCATTTGAGAGGTTAACGTGGAAGAAAAGAAAAAAATGTTCATTTCCGTAAATATACGATGTTACCCTATCTGTCCAAACTTTTCCGACAGAACCCAGCTATAATTTTCCTTAGTTCGTTACCCACCCACTGGGTTGTCTTAAAACGCGCCGGCGGGGTACTGTACGAAGGAAGCGCACCACGACTTTGCCAGAGGTCATGCTAATATTAATTTTTTGTGATGGAAGGATGAAAATTTTTTATTGGGATTTTATCCACGCTATTTATGGCGATTGTTACAGGCGCGTCTTTTTTAGTTATTCCGGTTAATCGATATTTATTTCCGCGCCTTGTCATTTATCAGATAATAGTGCGCCTGGATTTTATCGCTGCGGTGTGCGCTATACATAAAATACAGATTAACTGAAAAATGTAACAGTTACATACAAGTGGCGTAATAAAATTTTCTAATTTTTTCCACCCCATGAAAAAGGATAGTTATAGAATAACGCTATACATTTACACTTTGGGAAAAGTGGTAACGACAATTTTCTATACAAATAAATGAATAAATCGCACGAGTAGATCCCATCGTGGAGTCACCCCACGAGAGCGCCGGTGTATCGCGAGATAAATAAAAATAATATGATTCTCAGCCTGAGGTGGGCACTTCATTCTCGTTTATACGCGGTGTTCTAGAGGCGCGCGTTCATCCCGTCACGCGCCCATTTCACTTTTGTTTTTTTTTATTACGTCGACAAACATCGATCCACTTTATCCGCGCCCGCCGGCAGTTACAATGATTTACGAGTATTCTGATTTACGCCCGAGCGGACGGCGCGAGGCGAATTTTTACGCAGCCAATAACGACGAAATTATATTTATCGTTTGCTTAAATTTCCAGCAGTGCGATGCTCGGAATTAGAGAAATTCCTCACTATACCCGCCTCTCGGGAAGTAACGCGCCACGGACACGTGAGCTGAGAATTAGCGCGGCGATACGCGTATAAGAGAAAAGTTAGCGGGGGAGGGATGACAGCTGAATCCCCAGTAGCACGGTGTGCGTTTTTTTCTCCCGTTCGGACGCGCGATTTTCACTCTATTCATTATCCACGACGATCAATTTAAGTCTGCCAGTCCGCGCTGAAATATATAGAACGTGCCGCGCTAAGTATTTATTTTCCGGCGAGGCAGTGAAATTTTAGAACGCCCATAATGAATTACCCCGTGTTCCCTTACTTTCAGGATCGATGAACAGACGAGCGGTTCTTTCCGGCGTCCTTGCATCCCGGCGCTAAATTCACATAGGAAAGCATGAAATTGATTAGAAATCCTTTATTCAGAGAGCTTTGTGTAAATGATAGATTTTCTCAGAAGACTAAGGATCAGTTCATAAATAATGTTCATTTAATAATATTTCACGTTTAATTCAAAGTTTATATGATTTTTTTCGGAAAAATACGTATACCTTTCCGTGTATAATAAAAAAAGAAGACAGCTAATAAAAAATTTCAAGCGGGAAGAGATGTACAATTCAATTCCCTATAATTCAAATCCCAGATTCATTAATTCTTATAAAATTCAATTCAACAATATAGTATAAGTTGATTATATTATACAGAAAAACATGCCAAAGAGTTTCTTAAAAATCAACAAAACAAAGGTAGAAAAAAATTAATTAACTAATCATTGTACTCTCTAAATTTAAAACAGTGAAAACCTATTGAAAATCAGTGTATGTAAAAATGACTTTAAAAAGTCAAAAGCATATCATTTAGTCAATCTGTAGTACTAAGTTATGAAGTATTGATTATGAATTGATATAAAAAAAATTGTTATAATTTTAGTAAAATACAAATTCACCGTAAATTCAGTTGTGCGTATTCACTAATTTGTTACACAGTAAATGAGGTAGTGATTGTTTCAACTACATTTTTCGGTTAAAATATAATCACTGTTAAAGTAGCGATAATTAACTGATTTTTCAGTAAAAGGCGACTGTGTTTTTGTCAGCGACCCCACAGATAAAATAATTAAAAAAAAGGACCCATGATTCGTTAAAATACGTTCAGTACAGATCCTGAGATAATCTAGTATTCAAACATACGTTGCACACAAATACAGATATCCATAGAGATATTTTTAGAAACAAATGTCGTTTACTATTTAATAGCTACACCTCCAGGAGGAAATAAACAAATTAATTCCCAAAAGAAGGTAAGCCACTCGTACAAGGAATGCCAACCGCGACAAAAGAGGACAGACAACAGAGGGTATAAGTCTCGAAATCACTTTTCCGGGTGTGCACTCTACTTACATAAGAAAGTTCGTGCAGAAGACAATACTCCTGGTGAGATCCATTCGTGCGAGGAGAGAGTCGCAGCGCCTGATCGGCTGGCAGGCTGCGCGAGGGCCGCGCGCCGGCCCGTCTCTGCGCGTAGACTCGCAGCCTCCGGCGAGCCTCGCTCGAGTAGGCGTCGTACACGCCGAGGCAGGCCTCATTATGCGACGTATATACGCGCGACGCGGCCGATGGTCGCAGGCCGTCTGCCGCCCCTTTTCTTCCCCCGCCACGGACTCGCGATGAAAAACGACGGAGACGCGCGACGCTCCAGCCGGGGATGATGGGAACAAATAGAAAAAAGTCCCCGTTTACGAGGACACAAAGAGGCGGCGAGATCGTGTCGGTGCGCTTAGGGAGGAGTGGCGGCGTCGACGAGAGGGGATGGTCATTTTTTATAGCCTCCTCGATGAAGAGTAGAGATTCATTCTACTTTAGACAGACGGTCGATAATTGTTTTCGCCGAGTGGGGTTGACTAAATTGTTTGGGGGTGTATAGTGACCGATTTTTTTTTCTTTTGTAATTTTAGATTTGATTGCAGGCGTCGCAGGAAGAGATATATGGGCAGATTCTTTTTTGTTTGTAACTATATCGATTCGATTGTATTTCGAAGTGATACCGTTAAAAATTTCAAATCCTCAGAAATAGTGCAATTTCTTTTAGTGAAATTCGAAAAATAAAAAGTTTATTCTATTGCAAAATTTAATAATAGATTTATGTGATGTATATTGCGAAAACTTATGGCAACTATTAATGTGTACGTTTACACTGATTTTTCCGAATTTGTTGGATTTCCATGTTAAATCTCATTACAATTGACAAATACATGCTAAATCCGTTACAGTGAAATGGAGTTAAATTTGACTCCATTGGAGTCAAGTTTTCACTCGAAGTTTAGATTGAAATTAACTCCCTCGATTAGAGTGAAGTAGAGTAATTTTTGTACTTAAATTTAGAATGAAAGGGTAGACCATAACTTAAAAAATTCTACTCTATCTGAGTAAAATTAAGTAATTCTCTTCGTAAAAAGTGATTATTTCACTCCACCAGAGTAAATTTCAATTTTAATTCTATATGAATCAATTATATTCTAGAATGACTCTAAAAAAAGAGTAAAATTTCACTCTAGCCTTTTTAGCGCGTATGATATTTATCAACCGAGTAAAAGAAATATGGATGTTTTTATAAATCGAATCGAGGGTTTATTCAATTCTTGCAGCGGTCCTGATGATCCAAAAAATCCGTATTCTAGTAAGAAAATTCAATCTATCGAAATCATACATCATCCGATTCAGATTACTAGTCGATACAGAAAAAATATCGATATTTTTCCTCTAAAAAAAAAGAAGGCACCTTCCCTGTAAAAAAATTATGCATAAATTTAATACAGAATCTATACAGAATATAATTCAGATTTTTTCACAAATTCTAGAGAAAATCTACACAATCTTTCAATTTTCTTGAAATTTGTTGTACAATTTATGTGAAATTTCTGCGGAAAATATACTACATTTTTTGTGTAGATTCTCTGCAGAATTTGTAAAAAAATCTATATAAAAAATATACAAACTCTACATAATTTATGCAGAATTTTCTCACAAGGCTTCAAAAGACACCAGCAGAATTCCCACTCGATCGATTTGACTGAAACCGAGAGTCCGGGTAAAATGATTTACGAGGAATAACAGTCAAAGAGCCCGGGACCATAACAAGGAGTAAGTTTAGAACCAGAGACACTCGCAGTATAAGGTAAATACAGCGAAACAGCGGGAAGCAAATAACCGAAATCGGGGGCGAGAAACAGCCCGGAAGTCGGAGTTACGAGCGGAATGCAAGGAACACACGTGCGGGCGACAGACGACAGTAGACTCCGCCAGATCGAACGAACACGAGGGGAGGATCGGGCGGGGCGTTAAGAGGCGAGGCGAGGCAATTGAACGCGCACCCGGGAGTCTCCGAGGCTCCAGGAATGACGAGTGAGAGAGCTCGCGCGCCGCCGACGGGGGGGACGTGGAACGTCGAGATTCTCCGGCTGGATAGTTCGGGAAACTTACGGCGGAACGGGGCGCGGCCTTGATCGGAGCGAGCTCGGTGGGAAAAACTTTTGCCGATATTGTATACGAACGGCCGGAAGCGCACGCCTACCCCATTGTTTTTAGCCCTTGAGGCCGTGTTTATGGATTCAGAGAGGAGACTCGAATCTGCTGGACAATAGCCGGCGATTCCTTTTTTTCTCGCTCGTTTCTATTTTATTGGAGACTACGTTTTTTTTTACTTGTCTTGGACGTGTCGTGGGAGGCAAGTCCAGAGAGCGGGCGTCACAGTGACTTTGGAATGGGGGTTAAGAAGATTTTCGTAATTTTCCAAGGGAGAGAATGTTTCATTTTCAGTAAAAAGTATTTAAGTACTTTTGAGAATAGAATAGAATTGTTTATTGTAAATTACAGTATTTACAGAAGGGTGAAGTAAAAAGTAAAAGATCGTATGAAAATTTCACAAGTTTTTAGAAATAATAGTCATTTTAACGTTATGTTGCACTTTAGTGATATCACAGTCAGAACTTATAAATAAATGGTACTGAAAAGTAAGTCATCACAATAAAATAATATCACAGCAAAGTAAATTTTGAGAATGGAGTACTCAAATTTTTCTGATTTTAATTATAAAAAAAATACAAACAACACTTTTTCTTTTTAATGAAAGTATGTACTTTTGACAACTATGCTTTAATGAGCTTGAACAAAGAAAATGTAATTTATCAGACTAGAGACCAACGCGGCTATTTCACACCCTCGCGATAGACACATTTGATAAGAAAGTTTTGAAATGTGCGTGTAAAAAGTTCGTTTATACAAATGATTTTCTCTCGGAATATCTGCTTCGTTATTATATTTTTACATCTGACTAAATTCAGGTCAAGCTACTTGCATACTTCTAGACACTCGTAAAGATATTGATTAAAAAAAACCTACATTTATTCTCGTTAGTACGCGGAAAGGAAACTTTAATATCCAATATAAAGCATCGAAATAGAAAAGTATATTATAACGTATACTCATTTATAATTGTCGCATATCTCGATTATTTTAAAGTGAAAACAGAATAGAAAAATTTTCCATATATACCACAAATAATACATTTTGTTATTTTATTTTACTAAATAAACGAGATTTAAATGCATTTTGGAAATGAGAATATTGATGTTAATGAGTACAACTTTTTTTCATATTATTAATACGACGTTTCGGTGGCTTGATTGCCACCCTTTT
>JAWWEN010042471.1:0-12801 GCA_035582955.1 Sycophila texana
TATTTGGTTATACATTCAAAAATTTTTTTCATAGGATCTTTTATGAAGGAAAAGTTAAAGCTGGTGGACCCCCTTAAAAAGAATGTTGATTATATTAATTCTTCATTACTGCATAATTATCTATAGTTTCTACGCAATGATAAAAGCTAATGATCACAATTAATTATAATAAATAAATAATTAATTACGAAAATGAAGTAATTTTTTATTTTTAAAATAAAATTTAATTTCTCATCATTAAAATAACTTATTTACGAATTATTTTTATCAATATAATATTTCTCAAAAAGATTCATTAGCAATACCAAAGGTAACAAACGTCGTTAATAAGAAAAACAGTTTCAGTCTCGAATCCAAAATCATAAATAAAAGAGATGTTAATCTTTTAAAAAAAAAATTGTACCTCGTATTTAAAATTGCACAATTAAAATCAGCATTAAGAGCACTAAACTGCTCTCGAGCAAGTATTTCGGATCCACCTACAGCAGAAACGGCGGATTCAAAGTCGAGCGCTGGGATACGAGAAACCGGTTGCACTTTCGATAAAAATGTCAAACCGCCCCACGCGCGAAGACGGCGGCGGCCTATGGAAATTTCACGGCCATTAATCGAGGGGATCTCGCGCTTATTGTTTTCCGAGGGGCACCGGTCGTTAAACGACGTATACGCGCCGAGGCCGGCTTTCCTCGGGCGACCCGAGCAAATATGCATTGCCTCCATTTCTCTATCTCTCTCGATCTTTATTTGTTTCCTTCCCGGCGGAGAGCGATTCTCTCTCTTTCGCCTGCGCCGGTACGCCCTTTTCCTCGCCAATCCTTCCCACTCTTTTTCTTCCTCTCTCATTTCGCTCGATTGGAATTCGAAATTTATCAGACACCGGCGATGTAATGATTCCTTGATGTTTTATATTAGAGGAGAAACAGTGTGTTATGGGTGGAGGCGGCGATAAATTTTATTGCCGTGGATGTATTATTTTTTCAAATATAGTCTATTTATACCAGTGTTTTATACTTAAAATAAGATATTTATCCTTCATTTCTTATTCATAACGATTTATTAATATTTTTTATGTTTTGCGTATACTTACGTACTCATGTCTAATAATGTTTTATTTTAGTTTATTTTTTATTTTTTAGTAAATTTATAGCAATTGAACATTTTTTTCTTCAAAAAAGTATTTATTAAATAGTTAAGCATGATTTTCATTCATCTTTTTTTTTTTTTTAATTTTTAGATTTTATATATATATAGGATAAGCAAAGACGTACATAATTTTCTAGATCACTAACCTTGTTAGTAAAACTTTCTTTCTGTTAGTAAATTAAATCAACCGATCTAACTCTAACTCTATACATTTTCACTATGTTAATTGTATCATTAATTTTACCAAATTGTTTGTACTAGTACGTAATTAATTGTTGGCTCCGAATATTATCAACTCTGTATGCAATCATTTTTAAAAGAAAGAAAGTTTCTACGCATATTTTCAGGGGAAATCTTTTTAAAGCTACAAATAAAATTTTCAACTTCGTCAAATATTATAAATCTCGTCCTATGAAAGTGACTATAAGTGACGCCATCGTCCGTAATGTATTTTCAAAAATTGTTATTGCCAACGGAAACGCTTTAACAGCCACAGCCGCATAATTCACGCACTAAAAGTATTTCTCCCCCCTGCCATTTAAAGCGCACAAACAGCATTAAAAGAAAACATAACAATAATCCTTGAAACCCCTCCCGAACAATCCAGCAATAAATTGTACATTCGTACACCGTGACCGACGCAAAATAGACCAATAGATCATAAGCAAGTGGCAAATCCAGCGGGCAACTTAGTATTCATCATCGCGAGCAAAGTAAATACGAGTCGCGCAATTCGCATTGACGCGTGTCAATCGCGGCGTTATCCGCGATTACGATTAAACCATCACACGTCCCGCGCGCGCGGCGCACACCTCGCGACGACGATGAATTCCTCGCGCGAGCCCGCCGCTGACGCCAGGAGGACTACCGCCTTATCCGTCTTTTTCCTCCTTCTTCTTTCCCCTTTACAATGGACAGGCCGGTCTCGCACACGCGCGAAACCGCACACCGAGTCGCACACTCGTATCTGAGTAATATACGCGCGCGGATACGGAATATATGTCCGTCGCTTTATCTCGCATGCGTGTGGCGTTTTACCCGTCCCTCGGCTCTTGTAGAGATGTTACCGTCGCGGCGACTGATATCCCCCCCGCGCGATAATTGAGTTATTCGCCGCGAATCGCGCGGTAATTGCGCGATTCACCGCCGGCGCGTCTCCTCTCCCGCGGCCGTCCGTCAATTTGTCGGCTGCCGATTTCACCGGGGAATGGCATCGATGTTCGTACAGAATCATCATCCACGACAACGACGATACGTTCATCGGAATAAATATGCGTATATGTACCCTCTAAAGTTGAATTAGTGAAAAACCACTAAAAATTAGTGAATTTCACTAATATATAGTGGAATTCACTAATTCAACTTTAGAGAGTAGTACATGTTTGTGCATTGTATGTGTATTAATACTCGAGCACTCTACCGTAGGCTTGCACGGAAAAAAATTCGCTACTAAAAATTACAATAGTCAAAAGTACCGTCCTCATTCGGATTGACTTTATTAGAAAGTTACAATAGTTTGTTATAAAATTTACAAGAGCAATAACAAAATTTATTAATGTTGAAGAAAACTGTAGTATATTTTGCAAAAAGGTATTGTAATTTATCTAATAATGCCAGTCTGTAAGGACCTTAAAATCGACTATTGCAATTTTTAGTAGAAATTTTCTCTCCTTGGTGAGACAGGGAAAGTTTCGTCTCGACCAAAGAAATCTCGTCCCGCAGTCGAGATTTACGCCTCAACAAAATTTCTCGATGCTTTACGAGAGTCTTAATTTTTTCGAGAATCTCCATCATTGCAAGACTCTCGATTAATAATTCAAGAAAAAAACATTTTTAATTTTTAGATCTTTCGAATTTTTCAAAAAATCAGGAAAATTATGCTACTCTCAAATATATCCAAAATTCTTGAAGAATTGACATATATGAATACTCTTTTCTTGTCTCTGTAATTTTCGGAACCAGACCGGGGTGTCACTTCCTCAGCGCAAAATTTTTCGGAACAAATCTCGTCTCGGCTCAGTCACGCAAAGGCCTATATACTCTATAGGCGGCGAGCTCGCGAGTATACACGCGAGTCCTTTTTCGTCGAGCGCGCGTTTTAACGGCGGGAGTCGCCCCCCGACCATTTAATGACGTTTAAAACGGCGCGCATGCGCTTTATGGAAAGCGCGTTTTCCGTCCTGCCCGTGGCTTTTTAACGAGAGAGTCCGCGCGCTCGCGCGGCCATTCCATTTTCAGAGTGCGCAGCGCCGCTCGTTTAGATATGTATACGTATTTTTATTATTTACGGCCCGCGCAGGCCGCAGAGAGGGAGAGAGAGAGAGAGCTCTCGAGCGCGCAAGGAGCGTTTTTAATGAGCGGCAGTTGTATATCACTTTTCACGACGCGCAAAGAGCACGCGCGCGCTTGCGCCGTCGACGCCCGGGGGGGACGATTGCGCGTTATTAAAAGGCTCTCCTCGGATGTGCAAGCGGCTTATGGAGAGAGGGAGACGCTCATTTCCAGGAAATTATTGTTTCCACCGCCGGGCTCGGGCTCCTTTTTTTCTATTGTAGTCGCCGTCCGCGCGCCGCGAGCCGCCGAGACTATCATTAACGGGGCGCCTTCTGCGCTTTAGGAAATTGAAAGAGAGAGAGAGAGGGAGAGGGTAGAGGAGGGAGTCGTAAATGCGCGCGAGGATATTTATAACAAATAAATGACAGCCATCAGTTGGCTCTTCGACGCGCCGAGCTCGCGGCGATTCTCTTCCGAGTGACGCCGACTGTGTCCGAGGCCTTAAGGGATGTACGTACGTACGTCCGCGTAGTTAGAAAAATTAACAGGCTACGCGCGTGTCGATTTAAGATTATGAGCGGTGCGCCTTTCAATTTTAACTGGAAAATCAGCGTCCGAGGTTGATGAGAGTAGCATAACGTCGAAAGCATTTGTTTTATTAGAAATTCGTGAAGCCGTTTAATGAACGTAATTATATGATGCTGCTGCTTATTATGTGAAATCTATGTTTTTTTATTTATTTATTTTTTGTTTATTCAAAGTAACAGTATAACATTAAATTTTAAAAGTAATCTGATAGAAAACCAAATGTTCTATTCGCTAAATCAAGAAATACAAATCCTTACAGGCTATATAAGAAACTTCCATCTCACGTATTTAAAAAATAAAAAATTCTGTCAATTTTTTCTCTCTGCCGATTTAGCAGACATCGGGAATAAACAGATTACTCATTTGTTTCTGACGACAGATCCGCATAGAAGGGGTTACCTTTTTAAATAAAAAAGAATTTTTTTATTCGCGTTTCTTTCAGTTTTAAATTCAACGGGACATAAGAGGATCGATCGTTATCGGTTAGAAACCGTCAATAGGCGTTCAAATAAAAATCCATTGTACGTCAGAACGTAATCCGAAATCGCAAATCACTCTAGAATCCAGGATGAATCATCGGTTTCATAGCGACGCTCGAAATTCATAAATAAAATTATCTCCAATCCGCGCGGAGTATAGGCTTGACAGTCGCATTATTAAATTTCCGAAAGGCTCGCGCTAACAAAGCGTCGCGTATAATTTTCCTTTTTTCGAATCCCGACTCTCTCATACTTCCACGTATCGGCCGTGAATCCCCTCGTCAACGGCCAATCGCTTTCTCCGCTCTCCGGGCCGAAGTTAAATAAAAAAAAAGTAATTAAACCGGAGGATAAATAAAATCGTAATGCGGGTAATTTCATAAAGAGGATTTTTTTGTCGTCGTATCGATCGGGAGGATCGATCGATGGGACGCTTGCGCAACTGCCCATAGGTAAAAAAGCGCGCGCGTCGGAATACATAAAAGCCGCGCGCGCGCTCCTCGGGAACAACTCTATTCGACTCGCTCTCACTCTCAACTCACGTCTCTCCGCCGCGAAAAAACTCGGTCCCTTCTTCTACCTCCCTCTCGCTCCTTCTCCTTCGCTAACGAGGCATCGACGAGGCCCCGGCTAATTGGACGCGTTTTCGGCTCCTCGGCTATAAGTATATTCCGCCAATTTTCGACGCGACGAGGTGTAGGCGAGTGGAAGCTTGATGGGACTTCCGTCGACACTTCCGTTGTTTAGCTGTTTCTTGGTGATTAATTGAATTGCCAGCGTTAAATTTGTTTTATGTAAGATCAGATAATATTTCGTTTCCTTTTTGTTTAATTGGTCAATTAAGTGTATTTACGTTTTAAATGACGGTAAATTTAAGATTTATTTAATAATATATAAAATTCAATGAAGTTTCTGTAACATTTTTTAAAGATGGCACTAAACGGTGAAACAGAAATATTATTAATATTGATGGATTAATTATTAATTTTGATTTATAAAATTAGAAGCAAAAATCAAAGAAAGTGTTTCATACAGTAAAAAATATTGAAAATTAAATTGAAATTTAGTAACATTATTATTTTCATTTTTTGTTGTTTTGTAATTAGGGAATTCCACGAGTCTGTAAAAATCTAATTAATTGACTTACACATCTATTAATTACAAGTAATTATTAATTATACTTAGATTACTTCTAGTGAATTGGAGATTCACAATTATTTTACAATTTTTAATGATAAATTATACAAATAAACGAAACAATAAATTGATTAAAAAGTGATTGTAAAGTCTTAAAAGCTATATATGCGATTACACGAAGTGAATAAACCTTCGATTCCAGGCAGTGCGGCCCATAAAAAAGTTGAAGACGAGACAATCCCAACCATTACAAGGAGCTGAAAAGATTTAAAGAGACAAAAGTACGGTCATTTGAAGCCCGGTAGCTTCCCAGTAGGCAGACACGTTAGAAAGAGAGAAACGAAAGATTTAACGCATCCACGAAAACGTGACGAGCAGTCTAATCTCTCCTACCTACGTACCTTAGTACATTCTCGCGCTTTGCATTACAGATAGCCATCCCCGTGTATTCGCTTCCACACTTCCCGCACCACCTCTCCCCTCCTCTACAAGAAAGAAAGTAAGAATTAAAAAATATTAAAAAAAAAAAAGGAAGAGAGGCAGTGTCGAGAGGGTCGCAATCAAGGCGCCGCGAAATCGGCCCGAGTAATATAGCGCGCTAACGAGTGATTCTACGCGCAGAAGGTCGAGGTATAACACATACACAGAGAGCGAGCGCGCGCCGGGCGAACGACTATGCAAATGCGGAGGCGAGCGCGCCTCTCTCTCCCTTTGGGGTGGCGACGCGCCGTCGATAAATCACCGGGAATCACTTCCAAAGCGCCTACCGTGCGCGCTTACATTAGCCGGTGATGATCCGACCTGGACCTGGGGACCCGGCAACCGAGTGTGTGCCGGTGACACGGGATCCTGATCAGCTGCACCGGTGTCACGGCCGACGATTTTCCCCGCATTGGCGGTTCTAAGGGTGGCGTGGTCTACGAGATGGAGACTTGGCGGGTTCTTCTGGAACGATTTAGGATCTTTGAAATTGTTGCGATGAGATTTAAAATTTTTATGAAATTTTCATAAAGTTTTTTTATACGTTTTCTTATACTTTTTTAGTTTTTTTTTTATATATTAATTATTGTATAGTCTTCATCATTAGAATATTTGTATTTAATACTAATTTATAGGTATATACATATTCACTCTTGTTGCTCAACATATTATCCAACCTACTGCGTATCGAAATTTCATTCAAAATTTTTACACACAATTCCGTTTAATTTTCACGTAATTTTTAAGACAATTTAAGAAATAAAGAAATGCTTTATAGTAATTTTTATAAGGTACCATGTAATCGTCACAGACTGCTATTTAATAAAGTTTTCTATTTATTGTATTTTGTCTATCGAAACTTCTTTTAAGGAACCTATACGATTTTTTTTTTTTTTTTTTTTTTTTTAATGATAAGGCTTATTAACATAAAATTTCAAAGGCGGCCTCGTAAAATTTACAAGCGCATTTCTCTCTGTTCTCCAAATACACTGAGAGAAATGTTTTAGTAAATATTACAAGTCATTTAGTAAAAATTACTGAACTGTTTGAGAAAGTTGTCAGAACTAACCTTTTTGGGAGAAATTACTAAACTTTTCAGTAAAATTTGCCAAAAAATTAGTAAATTTTGGAAGACCGCACTGTAATTTTTACTGTATTTATGGCAAATTTTACTGAAAAGTTTAGTAATTTCTATCGAACGACTTGTAATTTTTACTGAAACATTTCTCTCAGTGTATGAATAAGTGAAATTTATTTCGAATAACTGAATACACACTTATTACGCAAACTAAGTGTATATTCATTTATACGAAGTGAATTTCACTTATTCATATTTAGAGGATGCGTGGGAAACTTAATGCACTGCGGAAACTTGATAAACTCTTCAATTTCCCTTGCACTTATCCCGTTCAAAATACTTCCAGTGAAACGACTTGCAAAATCCTAATCCTCACCACTCAGAAAGTATAACCACGCCACCCTCGCTCCGCTCAATCTCCACCCCATCCGGCGTTCGGTCGAGCGTCCAAATAAAAGTGAGCATCGCGCCGGCAATCGCCGCGACCGCAGGCTGCAAAAAGGGCCATGTGTAAGGAGCGAGTCGTTGCCGTTCCCGCCGCACGCGTCGACATGCAAATTTCGCGCGACAATGAGCCGCGGCGCGCGTACACACACCGGCCGCCCTTTTTCCACGAAGCCCCGGGCCCCGATGTATCGGGCGCGAGATGCGCGACGCCAAGAGAGAGAGAGAGAGAGAGAGAAAGAGACAGAGACAGAGGGAATGAGCGAGGTCCACTCATCTGCATATCTAAATAATCGAACGTATGCGCGCCCGCCGGGTGCGGAGGGGGGCCGACGATCCTATGCGACAAAGAAGTGGAGCGTGAGCCCTCGCTCCGTCTCTCTCGCCTGCGAAACGCGTCTACTCGCTCGTTATTGCGCCCCGCCGGACGATATGCCTCAATGAGATCGAGAGATGCCGGGGCGAAATTCTTTATTGGCCGCGAGAGGCTTGTTATCGGTGTAGGCATAGGTGTTTGCTTTGCGCGGAGGCTTGTCGCGGTTTAGACGATGGATATAGCTGAGGCGATGCCGTGACGATTGGACTTTCAGATTGATTCTTGATTCTGAACTTTTGCTTTGGATTTCCTTTGAGATTTACGTAGTCAATGTGTTTACGTTTTTTTTTATAACAGATATCTATTATTTCATTTTTATAATTATGAACGTGTATAAATATCCTATTTTTTTTTTAAATGAATTTAAACGAATTTTTTACGGATTTTTTTTACGGATTTTTCTTTATAAAAAAAAGTGAAAAATGTAAGAATCCTAAATGCAGATCCTACATCGAGTGTGTTTTATATGTTATTTTTTATTAGATTTGTAATAAAAGCTTCCATAGTGATGGATAATTGATTAAATAAAGTCTTATTTATTCATTTTTTTTTATTAAACTAAATTATCCTTTTCTACTCAAAATACAAGTAAGAAAACTATTATATATACTTACACAAATGAAATAACGAAACTAGCTTTATCTATTTCGTATTATACAGGGATATAAATTTTTATTTATAGCAAACTGAAAACATTCAAATTAAAAATTTTAACGACATATGTAATAAAAAATACTTAATTATAAATTTCGTATTCTGGAAACAGTTCTTACGTGCTCAATCAATTTACAGAGCCTTCAAATAAAAAATAAAGTTTAAATAAAATATGAAAATAAATGTAGGTGAAAAATTGAAGAATGCAGATGACAGATACGAAGCGAGCGCCGCTCTCTCATTGAATGCGGCGATCAATTTTCTATGACCATTATGCTAGGAAAGAATATTAATCTTACGTAATCCAAATTTCCATACGGCGCTGGCGTCTCCGGGCGCGCGACTTTATAGAGCGTAAAAAAAAGCGCATCGGCCGGCTCTGCATAATCGTAGCGTCCCAACCGCAACTGATAAATTAAACAACGCTGCATTACATCCTTCCCCTTTTGAGAAAAGCTGAATACGAGCACCGGCGTACACACATCCTCCGGCTGCGGAGCTCATACTCGCTGGCCAAAGAAAAAAAAGGAAGCCCTATACTCCGAGGGGAAAGAGAAAGAGAGAGTAAACGAGAGAGAGAGAGATAGAAAAGGACAAACTGCGCGCTCGCGCGCAGTGTTCACCGGGAAGCAAAAGAGCAGCAGCAGCAGCAGCAGCAGTCTGCCAGCTGATTTGCATTGCAAATGGCTATCTCGGGTTCCTTGAACCAGATCCGATTGGCCGGTGCTCCCCGCGCGCGCTCCGGCTAGTACCGCGAATCTAGATCCATCTCGCGCGCCTTTAAATCCCGTCCGTATGGACGCGCATCATTGATTGCCGATTGAAAATCTACGAGGGCAGGAGCATATGCGCCGCCCCGCTCGTTTCGTCTTTCTGCCCTCGCGCGCGGATTGCGTGGCTCGCTCACGCTCATGGTGTGCTATATATACATGTATATACACCTCCGAGTGGAGGCCGAACCCTTTGGCCCTTCTTCTCTCTCCTCCCCGGCGCCGCTTATGTATTCCTTTATAAATATATTTCATTCCGTGCCTCTAAGCGCGCAGCCGCATAATACGGCCGAGAAAACGCATCGGCAGCTGCCGATAATGAATCTAGAGACCCTGCGAGTGTCCGCGCAGCTCGTTCTCGCTCGGATTGATTTATCGAGTGATTTGCATACGCGCGATCGCGAGGCAGGGAGGAGCGGGGGGAGCGAGGCGCGAGAGAGAAGTGCCGCGGCCAAGGGTCGGGGTAAACTACTTATATACAGTGCGGAAGGTTCTGCGCTACCGGTGACGCGCGGGTTATTGCGGAAAAATCGGCTCGAATCGATCGGTAGGTCCTTTTTGCATGACCCCGGATGGAGTTATGAGCGACCAAGTGCGACCGAGACCTCATGAATTATGCATCGATGCTCGGGACAGGGAGTTTGTTATTAGAAACTTATGTCGGCTGTATTTTGAATATTTTTTTTTTTTTTGTCTAGGCGCCCTTCAAAATCACATCCGTGTGCTTTAGCCAATGGGCGATTTATTTCTTTTTTTTTTTCGAACCGTCAGGTCTGCATAAAAGGTGATCGTATCCAGATGGATTTTGCAGCGATGGACCGATGGGTGGTTCGTTTACAGCTGGAGATTTCACGGGTTTCGGTGATGGACGAGATTTGAATGTTTTTCGGATCAGGGTTATTGGGTTAGTACCCTATATAACTTTATATTTGCATAACGATCTTAACCATCAGTTGATGTCAATAGATGTAAAATATTTTACGATTTATTTATTTATTTATTTATTTATTTAACCAGAAAAAAATTACAAAAGTAATTCCTATTGAGGTAAACGCAGTTACCTGTACATAGGCTGGTATAACAAAAAAAGCTTACAAACTAACTTAAAACTAGAATCCCATATGCCCCAAACTAAATTAAAGCTAGAATCTCATATTATTATTTATTTTCAATCTTATATTTTACTATACATTTAGTTTAGTTAATTTTTATTTATACTCTTGAAAGTTTTACGTGGATTTTAAAATAATTCGAACAATAAGAAAAACTAAAATTTGCACTATACAAGCTTTCAAGAATTCTTGAAGAAATTGTTGTAATTTACTTTGAAAAATTGCGATTTCAATATACGGACTTGAGCTGTAATAAGCGAAGAGCTCTCTACAAGAACTAGAAGGCAATTCCTGGCAAACGCATATAAATTATTTGTATTTATTTCTTAATTTCAGCCTAGAAACTAACAAAACTGTTACTATAAAAAAGTATTTCTTACAAAAATTAAATCTAAATCACAGTGACTGAATAAGATCACCAAAAAAATCGAAAATAAGTAGTCGATCTTCAGTTCTCTGCCGTTTCCTAAAAAAAAACATCAACCATCGATCCACTGAGAGAAATGTTTTAGTAAAAATTACAAGTCGTTTAGTAAAAATTACTGAACTGTTTGGGAAAGTTATCACAGACTGACATTTCGAGAGAAATTACTAAACTTTTCAATAAAATTTGCCAAAAAAATAATAAATTTTACCAGACAGTATTGTAATTTTTACTGTATTTATGGCAAATTTTACTGAAACGTTTAGTAATTTCTCTCGAAATGTCAGTTTATGACAACTTTCCCAAACAGTTCAGTAATTTTTACTGAACGACTGGTAATTTTTACTAAACGACTTGTAATTTTTACTAAAACATTTCTATCACAAGGGCAGTGTCCCAACTCCGGGTCACGAATTTGAATGAAACATTGGAAATCATTTTCTAGTACTCCTCAATAAAACAAGCCACCTTTATATTGATCTCATAGGTCTTTGTTTAACAGACCTAATTAAAAACATTTGCATTGCTCATATGGGCAATGCTAAAAAAATCGTATATATAGATATAGTAGTAATATTAACAAACCTTGAAGTATCTGCTAAATAAAGGCACATGAGATCAAACTAAAAGTGGCTTTTTTCATTATTCGATACTAGAATACAATTCCTACAGTTTTGTCCAAATCAGAGACTCGGAGGTGAGACACTCCCCTGGTCAGTGTCGAAGTGCACCCTCATAGGGGCGATTGAGGGACAATCCAGAGGTGACCGGTCACACCCCCTTATCTCCGCAGTCGCGGGGTGTCAGTATAGCATCGGCTACCTGTCGCTCGGCGCACCGTCGCATTCCGCGGCGGTCCGCGTTCCCTCTCGCTCTCCGAGCGCTAGACGACAGGTATATAACGCGGCAGCACTCGCCGGGATTGGCCGGCGATCGCCCACACGAAACGGCCGCTCGCGGCGTAGGATCGATATGGCAGGCGGGCCGCGCGCGCGCGCGCGCACCTCGCATAAAGTGTCCAGGTTGCCATGCGGACAAAGGCGTAAAACTCACCTCGTTCCCAACTCGCGCGATACCCGGCAAATTTATGTCTCCTTCGGAGCGTGTTGCGTGCGGTGTTGGCGCGCGCGCGCGATATAAACCGTCGGGGTGCCTTATTCCGGATTCCCGGTGTCTTTTGGCCGGGCTACACGCGCGAGCGGCCACACACGGACACAGGCGCACACACGCCCGGGCCGCGGTGAAATGTCGCGCGCGACCGTGCCTCGTGGCGTTTTTAGTGCTCGTAAATGGGAAAAGCGTTTAGATAAAACGCCAAAGCGACGCGGGGGGAGGGGGCCGGGGGAGGAGTCTCCTCGCGCGGACGGGGAATTCATTGTGGTGTAAGGTGAAGCGATTGTTTCGCGATTCCTTGATACGCGCCTGCCGCTGGGAGTTGGAGCTTTCTGGGGGGCTTGTTCCGATAACCGTTACTGCAGGAAGTATTCGCGATTCGGATAAGTCGTCGCGACTTTTTAGCGCTACAACGCGGCGCCCTATCGCCGGAGGTGTTGAATGGAAATTTTGACGAGATTACGAAAGGTCCGTGCGATGTGCCTCTTTGTTTTTTCTAATTGATTTTCATAATATGTTAATGTTTTGCTTTGTACTAATGGATGCAGCACATTTATTTGAGAAATTGATGTAAATGGATGAGAGAGACCAGCGCGCAGTTTCAGATTTTAGATTTGCTGGATAAAGATAATTTAAACGTGCTTAAATAGTATACTAACTAGGAGAGTACCTGACCTCCGGATCACGGAATTTGTTGAAACTTTGAGGGCTGATTTCTTATATGAAAAT
>JAWWEN010042492.1:0-12799 GCA_035582955.1 Sycophila texana
GCGCGGGTCAATTCGAAATACCAGAACATGGCCATATTAGGCGCATGCCCATATTAGGCACAGGTACCTTATTTAAACTTTTCTGTTTGCATACAACCGCAAGATACAAATTCCAATATTTTGTATGCATCCATCATGCACCAAATTTTTTATTTAAATATCAGTTTGAACGAGAAGTATTAGTATTTTTATTTTATACGTCCATTTTTGCAATTTGACTTAAAAATTATATTAAATTAAAAGTATACCTTTTACGTATTTCCTATATATATGTGGTAATTTTGAAAAAGGGCACTATAACAGTCACATTTTAATAATTTCGAGATATTTGCAATTTTGTGTATAATTGTAACAAGAACTAATAGAGGTGCTTTGTTCAAATTTTATTTTTTTGCTAATAAATATGTAATATAACGTACAAACCTTTTAGAATTTAATACATTAACAGTTACAGAGTAGGAAAATAGACTTATCGTGATTGAAAAAAATTTGTGAATAGTGCGTTTTTTCAAAATTAATACGTAAGTTATGTGTATCCACTAAAAAACGTAAATAGAACATAATAGTTGAAATTAATAAGTTAATCAACCGCAAAGGAAACAAAACGAAAAAATATTTAAACTCTTCACTGAAAATACCCAAAGTTCGCAAATCAACCGCTATTAAAACATTGATAAAACCACTTGCAACTGTTGCACATTACTAAAACTAGTAAATTCAGCAATAAAATTTTTAACTCCATTCGACACTCATCGTACCGCGCACAAATAAACAATCCCCAAATTACAGCCTCATCAATCCCGAACTTTACAGATTCGGCAAGTCCTGCCTTACAGGCCATTCGCATTTAATTAAACATTAATTGCCGCAGTAGCCGTAAGCCCGTCTCGATACCGGTAAGCTCCGGTAGCGTGAGGTAGAAGAGAGAGGGCGGGGGAGAAGCTCCCGTCGATTTCATTAGCTGCTCATCGTCAAGCGGAAATATTAGAGCGCCGCGCGCGGACCGGATTATGGCAGGCCGCGCGTGCTCGCGCGCACAACGAGGCGAAATGTCCGAGAGCTGCCGCGGGCAGATGAATGGCTGCACGGCAGAGCAGGCGCGCACATCCGAGCCTCAATTGACGATCCGCCGAGTCCCGGGTGCGGTAAACAAAAGCTCGCGCGACGTTGCCGATAGACCGGCCCTCTCTCCCCCTAAGGCTCTAAACTGCGCGTTACCGCACTGGCGAATTTGGCTCCCGAGCTCATGCAGGATCGCAGGGAGAGCGTCGCGAAAATCCATCGGGTCTCATGGCGGGAATGCGTTTTTATGGTCGTGCGGGGTCGACGGTCTTTCCGCCGAAATTTTCGGAGCCAACGACTGAGAGCCCCCAGGTAAACGCCTGTAGCCTGAAACTATGTTACTTTTTTTTTAAATTAATTATTTTGAGGGCAGTTCTTGTCTTACATAGTTTTATTATGGATTATTTTAAAGTAGTATTTTGGTCCTTTTTTGCTTTATTTACTGCGTAAGTATTATTCTCTTTTGTACTACGAATAAAGATATTTTAGAGGGGTGAGTGCAAAACTTATATTAATAATTTTACAAAGAGTAAAAAAATGTATTTCAATGATTCTGGATCTAAAGATTAAAAAAGCTTAATTAATAAATTATTAAAATAAATAATATAGTAAGTATTTGTGCAGTGTATTTAAATGATATAGATATTATATAAAAAGTGTTTCTTAATTATATAATACTATTTGCAGAACTCAAGAAGCTGGCAATCGAGCCACCAAATATTTGTCGATCAGATATAATAGATTATTGACTCATTAAAACAACCGATACTACCATTTAAATAATAATTAAATTTTCTACCACACCGATTTGAAATAATTTTCCGTATAATTTTGACTATCTTATAAGTGACAATTACTAAATAAAAGTAATTGTAATTTTAAAAGATCCACTGCAAAATTATCACTCACATTTCTCATAATTTCATCTGTAGCGTGTGTCAATCATGTCAATTTGCATTTTAATTTTTATTTTCACAACTTTGATTGCAGTTGAACATCGCTTCAATTAATTGTAAAAAATAATTTGCTTAATAACAGTTCACTCTAAAAGCAAAATTCCTAAATAAAAAAAATCCTGTTACATAGAAATGCAGTACACATTGGCAGGGATAGACAACAAAATAAAATATGAATTTTACTTGCTCATCTGATGCGGTGAAATTATTCGCCACTCCATTCTTATCTAGGTAATTCTGATGAATTCATTGGCTTCGAGTGATAGTAAGAACACTTGCACCAGCGATGCGCTGGTGATCTTTCACTTTATCCCAGATAAAAGGGGGTCGAGATTTAGATTCAAATTGCTTCCTGCACGGAGAAAATTGACAGCTGCAATTGGCACTAACACAATTTCATAACTCGCTCGTAGTTTTGCGACGCTCGCAGCAATTATTCCTTCCCCTCCTTCGAGCCCACCTGAGCCTCAAAAAAAAAGTACTCGTCAAAAATACCCTCATCTACCCCCACCGCAGTAAATCAGTCATCAGCCCTCGAATGATTACCAATTCACAGGCTCGCCATCGGCGAGTAATGCTCGCATATACGAACGGCGCATTACTTTACGACGGGTTTTAATAAAATGACTGAGTATTACGCCCGGCGCGATTGAAGTACGATCGCCGCGGGAAACGAGCGTGCAGTTAAATTGCTATTTTCTGTGTTTTTCTCTCTTTTTTTTTATCGGCGATATAAACAAGAGCACGGATTTCGGCAGCTGCGAATCTAAAGCGAGTGGGAGAGAGAGTAGATCCTTGAATCGCGCGGCTAATCGCGTTTTCCGGCGAGCCGCGACGAATAGGAAAGCAGGCCGCTAAAGCGAGTCAAGCGCGCGGCACAAAATAAATAAAGTGGGCGAGGATCGAGCGAGCGGTCGAGGCTGCGGAGGCTCTGTGACCCAGTGCGAAACGCTGCTGCTCCGAGATTTTATGCGCCGCCAGAATGGAGTGAAGTTTTTACGTGGAGGTGTATAAGGAGACGGCGAAGTGGATCGATACCGAGAATATTGGCTAGTGAAATGTGAAAAGTCTATCAATTTTGTGCGCAAGTTTTTTTTTATAACCTTCTGCCGTGGCAAAAGCGACCAGCTGATTTTATACTGCAGAAATTAGTTCATTCAATAAAATTCGTGGTTTAAACAATTGAAGATTATTATTAAGTTATGTTTGCTTATCTCGTAAAAAATTATACAATTATTTAGTACAGATAAATGAAAATATGTCGTATGATCGAACATAGCATTTTTTAGTTTACTCAATTTGTAGTAAAATATAAATAAACACATAATTGTGTACACTGACATACATTTTAATGTATGATTAAAGCATTAGGAATAGCTCTGCAAATAACTGCAGCTTAAATAACCGTAAAAAATCTATTGCCTCGCTAGCATTTAACTATATAGTAAATGTTCGTATTTTAAAAGCAGAATATAGCCATTAAAATCATATTCGATGAATTAGTCGCGTTCCTTTGTAATGAGTTAATAAATAATTTTCTTAATTTCAATAAATTTAAATTTAAAATACCACGATAAAAGTAATTTTCAACACTAAGAAAGGCAATTTAAAATTGTACTTAGCATTTGAAATTTCGTATGCGCATTGCACGAACGAACAGGAAGAGCAAAGGAGTGGATCGAAGAGAGAATAAAATCGGGCGAGCGGAACGTGAAGGAGATGTAATATTGGAAAGAGATAACATTGAAAAAGAAGAAGATATAAATGCATAGAGGAGGCATATATATATCTCTATTAGTTTCGAAGGATCTTTGTGAGATTTTGCTGAGCAGGTGTTACGCGCGGATATTAATTCTTCTGACGGATAACTTTGATGTGTGTGTGTGCGTACGTGTGTTTGTGACTGTGTCGTAAAAGCCATGCATTCAACTATAACCGAGTTTTTCATGATATGCCTCTTCATGGCCTACACGACACTCATAACGTAAAAAATATGTTTGAAATTTCTTTTATTCATTCTGAATTATAATAATGTTTAAATAAGTCAAATTTCTGTATGACATTAAATATGCTCGATTTAAAAAACTGTAATTATAAAAAAATATTTTAATAAATGCTCAATAATTGCATAATAATGCAGCGTTTAGTCAAATTTGTACGTTTAATTTAATATATAATCCCTTACAAGAGCACTTTTGTTACAATACATTATAATTAATTTGCATAATATAAGTGTATAATATTTTTCCATTAATTTTAAAGGAAACACAGCAATATGCAAATTGCTGTATTGATAAGCCAACTTTGTTTAGTAATAAGCATAAACGTGCATTGCAAATCTCGCGTAAATAAGTCCTAAGATGGCCGCTCGCGATTGCCGCAGTCGGAGTGCGCGTCACCTTTCGCGCTCGTAAATCAGGCCGTAAATTTGGCCCTATGCTCGTTTTAACAATAGCGCCCGCGGGCCAAAGCGGAATACGCCGGAGTCATTGTTCGCTCCATCAGAGCAGGTCAAAGTACAATTTTGGTTTTAGGTCAAAGTGCGCGCATTGTCGCCGAGTGCCGACCGACGCCCACCGTACAGCACTGCGTGTTATTTTCATTCAAATCTCGGACGCCCTCCTGCGCTCCCGCTTAATCTTGATTAATCGATGCGAAAATTGCCTAGAGCCCGATCAACTCCCCCATCTGCCCTTTTCGCGAGCGCCATTATTTTTTCTGCGGCACCTCCATTTGTACCGGGCGTATCACGCGTCGCGCGCCTTGTATTTACAAGATGAACTTGGTGCGAGCAAAACTATTCCCGCGGCACTCCCGTCAGGCATGCGCTTGGTACATTCGTCACGTGCGCATTTTACCAAGTGACACAAATTAAGAGAGATAGATTTACAGCCGCGGAATACAAAAGCGCGGCGCGCCGTCGAATCGCGAGTAGTTTACGATTTTTCTTTTTATATAGACACGCGCGAATATTCCGTTCATTTGCCGGCTGGCCGGAACGAGATGTTACAAAAAAAAATTGTCAATCAATAGAAACGAAACAATTTGGCTCGGGGGAACATTCCGCTCGGTCGAAATCGCGCCGGTGGTTAAATAAATCATTCCGGCGAGAAAATTGATTTTACAACCCGAATAAAATGCGCTCTAATAACTCATTTCGACGCTCGCTTTCTAAAAAAAAAAAGGAGGACCCGTCGTCGCCTTACCGGCCATTCAGGTGGCAATTTAGCGATCGAGCGCGAAAAAAAAAAAGAATGCGAGGAACGAAAGTAGGTTTTGCCGACGATAGTCACTCACCGAGATGTATCCTGGCATCGATCCATCGATTAAAAAATAAATGGGTTCCATTTGAAATTTTAATGAAAAACCAACAAGCGCACGGAAGTATCCCATTATTACTAAACTGGGTTACTTCCTCTTTGCTCGCTTTAGTAAAATACTAAAAAAAGTCCATTTTAAAAACAAACTTTCTAAAAATAAGAAAAAATTATAATTCCCCCACAAATTGAAGCTTATACTCTCGTGTTCAATCTGCGCTTAAATAAAGAAAATCGTGAACTCGCGGAAATTTTTCATCAGCGGCTTTAATATTAAACCTCGAAAGCGTCAGCTACGATCCGGCGAATTTCACCAAAAAGTCAGCCTCAGACGCCTCGCGGACTCGGAAAAGGAGCCGCCGGCAAGACTCCACCCCGGCGAATAATGCAGAAGCTGTCGGCGGCAAGCGACATCGAGATCCACTGATTTCCGAGGCCCTTCTAGGCGACGCGGCGCGCATCAGCGATTCACGGCGCGCTCGAATTTTACACGAGCTGCGTGCGCCAACCGCGCGGAAGAGCCGTCACGCTAATTTCGAGAAAGCTTTCGGATTCAATTTTTCGGAATCTCGGCCATATAGGCTGCTAGTTCAATTTTAATGTGATTTTAAACTTGAATTAGGATAGAGCATGTAATAATGGGTTATTGGTGAGGTATATCGATCGGTAATACGTAACGCGCGTGTCAGTCTTCACTTTTACGTTTGCTTTAGTGAAATACTCGACGTATTGTAGAATCAAATATATACTTACTTTAGCAGGAATTAATTTTGCTGCTTTGAGACTATATTGATATTCCGTTGGATTTTATTTACTTCTGAAATTGTAGTGCATTGTAGAAATACTTCAAAGTTATTTTCGTTTTTTACGGCGATCTCTGTATATGTACAGTTCCATCCATAGATCTTCTTCTCTGTACCATAGTTCCACAGTGTAAGTATAGATTTTTACGTAAAAATTTTTTATGTTCCGAATATATTCTTTATTCTAGCTGCTAATATAATTTATTCATTACTTTAAAAGAAAACGTTGACAATCCGATTCATTTTATTTGAAGTACCAATTTTTGTCGAATATGTGTATCACATTTTTATTATTCATAAATGTATTCACAGCAGTGTTTGCTTTCTTCGTAAAATATTTTTTTCAGTTTTTTCAGTTCCACAATAAACTTTTTTAATTATTTTTTTAGCTTTTTGAATACGTTTTGTAATTTTTACGACGAAGTAATCAATTAACTTTTCTTCATTAAATTAAATAATAAATAAATAAAAACTTCCAAAAGATAATATGTTTTAACATCAAATTGTAAGAATGAATTTTGATATAAATAAAATATTAAATATTATAAAAAAAAATCCACTCACATATAATACAAGCTATATAGTTAAACTACAAACTTTATTAAAAAGTGGATATTTTAAGCCTATAAAAATAGTTCAAAAATGTAGGTTAAAAGCAACTTCTTTTAATGAAAATCTGTTAAAATTTCTAGCTTCCGTGGTGGAAAATTTTTAATAAGGTTTATGATGCATTCAACACACACAGAATGTAATAACAATAAACTTTCTTTATAAACACGTTGCTTTGTTATCTATGTATATATTTAGTATGAATATTTTTTTGTAATATTAAATGAAATAATATTAAGCGTAAAATCTTTTCATCACAAGAACAAAAGATCTATTCTACTTTCTGGCCACTCCGCAATTTCACCGGCTACTTACACCATATAAAATTTCAAATTCTTTCACGCAGCATGAACCCGAATTAATTTTTTTATTTTCTCTTTCTTTATCATTAATATGACGTCCAACAGAGTTAAATTTTAATTTTACACAGTTCAAAACTCCTAATAAAGTAGCTTTTACTATATCGGAAGAAAAACGGATATCTGCAACTCGACAGACAACCCAGAGAATATAATTAATTATTTTCATCATTAAATTGGCAAACTCCCACAATGCCTTATAAGCAAGTTCTATTATCACTCCACAAACTTACGGAGTCTAATCGAGTGCACTTAGTTGCCGCAGTCGCGATAATGATCACTGAATTACCAGTTCCTCGCAGTCAAGACCCGAGCGAGCGCCTGAAGCACCCTTATCCTACCCTCCCGCCCTTTTCCTTAATAAAAAAGAGGAAAGAATCCCCGGCGTCCTCTGCGAAAATCGAAATTCTCCCCAGCGTTGAGGGAAAAAAATCGGTTTCAATTTCGCCTAGGCGTTAACGGCGGCCCCGCATCACCCGTAATTGATCATCGGTTAATTGGGGCACATAAACGCGGCTTAAAGAGATATGACGATATTAGCCAGGGGAGCGAGAGGCGATAACAACGGCGACGTCGGTTGGGGGAGGGGTGAGGAGGCCGACGGGCTTATGATGTTTACGGCCCGGGGCGCGGAAATCACGCGTTGAGGAGGCGGTGGGCGCCCGTTATATGGCCGTGGCAAATTTTCAAAATTGCACGCGAGCGAAGCGAGCACCTTTAATACCCCCGTCTTCTACTGTCCTATTGGCCGGGTAATATTACTTTGTGTCCAGGATTCGTTTTCTCTCTCTCTCTTTCTCTCCTTCTATTTTTTGGGATTTTCCCCCAAACTTTCCAGGCGACTGAACGCCTTCCCTTTAAGGCATCGTTACCGGTTTGATGGGCAGTGAATGCCAGTGCGATCACTTACGCGCCGTTATTTTATTTTTAAATGACAATTTGTCGGAGGATTTTATTATTTGAATTAATTTCTGTTATTTCTCGGAGTTGGCATTTTGAAAGGCAAAAAACAAAAAATTGCAGAGCGGGATTGATTAATCGGTGCTTTGAAAACTTGCTGCATGACTAAAAATCTTGTAAAATCGTTACACGCACGCTTTTACAGTTTTGTCAAGGACTTCCGGAAAAATCGTTAATTTTTATCGCAGGATGATGAACGTACCGCTCAGACAATTGTATAATTTTGAAACCCATCAATAAAGGCACAAACTGTTATGTATTTTTTGTTACGTAATGGAAAATTTTTTTTAAAATTGTTCTCGTAAATGAAATTTTATTATATATTTCATGTACGTTGCAAAATTCGATTATTTTTTGTTACAACTTAATTCTTATAAAAAAAAAACTGTTATTTCACAAAATATTAAAATATTACATAAATAAATTCTATTGTAAAATTTAACAGAATTCATTAGAATTTTTATTATTTTACATTATAATATTTTTTAAAATAAAATTCCTATTTTCCTATTAAATTTCACAAGCAACAGTAATTTCTTTATTTTGCTTCCCCCCTATAACAACAATACAAGAATTTTTAATATGACATTTACTATCACTGTTTTCAAATGATAAATACAATTATTCTATAAGATATATTCTAAAACATGCAAAATAAATGAAATAACATGGACGGAATACCAACGCGTGCAGTAAACAATCGTACTTTAATTAAATTCTTCCCCTCTCTACCTCGCTTCCTTAAAAAAACATCTCCATTTTCATTTAGCAATCTCCCCATTAATTGCCTAAGAAAACACTGAAACCTCTGACCGAAAAAAAGACTGGAACGCGAAATCTCCGGTCCAGCTTGGCGCCGGCCGTTCGATTTAATCGTTCCGCTTTCTTTTTGCGGCTCGTTTCCCGAAAATTGTGTCGCCCTCTCTCGCGTCGCCGACGAAATTACGCCGCCCCCCTCTCTATCGGTTCACGCCCCACGAACATCATCAACCCCTTTTCCTCCCTCGTCCTCTAATTTCCCCGCGCACCAAAATTTCTCGGTAAACACGCGCGAAAAATCTATAAAGGATTTAAAAAAAAAAAAATAATAAAAGAAAAAAAACGGTAGACAATAAAAAGAGAGACAGTGGCGCACGCCGAGCGAAGGCCGCGGCAATTAGGAGCCCGCGAGGATCGCGATCGCGAAGGTGAAATGCATTAGCGGCGCAGCCATCGATCTTGGGTAATCAAATGATACATCAAAGTCTCGCGGCGGGCGGGGGGAAGCGGCTAATTGCGGCGCTCGCGCACTCGCGTCGACCCGGATTACGCGTACGCCGCTTTATCGCCGATTAAAAGGCGGTCCCCGTGCATGCTCTGCGGGCGAATTCGTCTTGCACCCTCATGAATCAAACTGGCTGATTCGCGGCTGCTTGGGGTCCAGCTGAGGTGATAAATTTGTCGGCGGTGTAAGTATTGATTATGAGCTCGTTATGTCCGCTGCAGTTTCATCAAACATTAGTAAGATCATCTGGGGTTCAGCAAATTTTCACTAAAGTTACGGTTTCGCGAAGGGTCGTTATCAAATTATAACGAATTAATTCATTGTCTATATATATGAAAATTTTTATATTTAAAGAATTAACAAAGAAATAAGTAGAATTTAAGAATTGCTATTTAACGGAAGTGAATATGGTCACTGATTCTGCGTTGTAAGTCATTCATTTAAGATAAATAAAATACACGATGTTTAGATAAATGCTTTATTACAAATTTGATTTGTTCACATTTATGTAGAACACATAACAAATTAAAATAATTTTACAATGAGTTCATTATTTAAGAGCCAGTAAAGGATACTTGCATTCAATAATATTACTAATTTGTATGAGCAATTTCGATTAGTAATTTGCATATTTCATTATAGTACTTATTTCTTTATAGTTTAATTTTAGATGATAGTTGGTATGTTAACTACTACATACACATAAGGCTGATAAGGCTCATAAAAATTAATAAGTATTGCTAAATTTTAAAGAATATATTGAAAGAAAAGAAAAGAGTAAGTAAACTTTACCAAACCAAAATTCATTAAACACACGCAGACAAGTACCTCGTCTTTATACTTTAAGTATATTAAATAATATCCGACATTATACCCACTTATGAACTGAGTAAACCTTGAAATTTATTTAATTAACAGTTATATTTCAACGATAATCTCTCGCAGTATTATATGATTCTGATATATGCAAGGATTAATTAACTTACTATAAAAAATCGTTTGTAGAATGATATGAATTGAATATTTCAATTCGAATCATCAAAGTACTTTTTGTTTGCTTAAATGTAGTCTCGTGAAATAATTATCTAATGAAAACTTTTGTTTCAAACATAGATTTAAGAGAAAACCCTGAGCGCTTAAAATACAGTTGATTTCACTAGTAAATGTAGAATAAACACAAAGAGCCGATAATTCTCTTCAAATTAGAATCGCTAATTCCTTCATCAACTATAAAAGTAACTATATATAATGAGAGAAATGGTTTATAGTAAAAATTACTGAACTGTTTAGAAAAATTGTTACAGACGACATTTCGAGACAAATTACGAAACTTTTCAGTAAAATTTGCCAAAAATATAGTAATTTTTACTGTATTTATGGCAAATTTTACTTAACTAAAAGTAAAAATTTTACTTAAATTACTAAACTGTTAAGTAACAGTTTAGTAATTTCTATCGAAATGTCAGTCTGCGACAAGTTTCCCAAACAGTTCAGTAATTTTTACTAAACAACTCTCAGTGTTTACAATATACAAAAAACGAACCCACTGAGAGACTGCATCCGACATAAATGAAACTAAAAGAAAGTTCTACACCTCCCACGCTCATGTTCACGAATCTGGAATCTGGATCAAAGCGAAGACACGCGAGCGCAAGGTTCACGGCCGCCTCAGCATCCGTGCACACGCTCGACGTGCCTCGCTGGCCGGGAAGCGTCACGCACAGGAAGGCGCCCATGGCCGATTCTGGGACAAGGTGAGAGCGGGCCCGCGATGACGAATCCCGATCGCCGCCTCGCCAATGTCCCGTGACGCTGCGCGAGTAGCGTCGATGTGGGTTAAGGATCGGGTTTCGCCGGGTCGCCGACCTCTCGCCCTCCACCCGCGACTAATCTCCGTTCAGCCGGCGATTTTATCGGCGAGATGTTCCGCTTTGATCGACGCTCCTTTTTCGCCCGCTACATCGTGCACTCGCGCAGCCTCGAGGCGGCGGAAATTTACTTTTTCGCGCGATGAGTCGCCGGCTTTCGCGGCTTTATATTTTTAGATCTTTTGCCTCCTGGCGCGCGGGGCACCTCGACCAATTCGCCTTTTCATTCCGCGATTCCGCGAGGAGGTAAAAATAGCGGCGAGTCGCGTGATACGCCGATCGCCGAGGTTGATAATGCGCGGGATGATAATATGCGCTACTCGGCAGAAAAAAAGGAGAGACACGCATAAATATTGATCGCGCGACCTCAAGTCGAGCGAACGCGCGGCTGAATCATTTTCTCTCTCCTTGGAGATAATTCGCTGCGAAAAAAAAGGCGAGAGAGACGCGAACTCGAAAATATATTTTATCGGCGATGCGGATGTGATTTATCGACATTCGCACTGCAAAAATTATGATAACGTTACGTAAATTTTATGGAAAGTTTCATGCACCTGATGCACGCTTTGCTATTTCGCGGTTAAATCCAGCATTCCACCGTGCGAATTGCTCCGCGACTATTTTACAAACTAAGCTGGATTCAAAAATGTCATTACTAAAATTTTACAGATAATACTCGTTGTATTACAAGAAATCAAATATGTATATCAATAATTTAATGGAATTAACGTTTGAATGTGTGATTCGGGTTAAAAGTCGCCATGCCATTGCAGCATCAATTCGCCTCATTTCCAAATCAGCGTAAATCAAATTAATTCAAATGTGGATTATATTATATAAATTTCCACGAGTCGTTGGCCTAAAGTCATCACGCCAAATCCATTCCAATTAGCCCCATAACAGATTCCAGAGAATCATTTGCCCGGTGCATTCTCCTCTTCCGTGCTATTCCTGTCGGAGAAAAAAGAGATTTTCAATGCGCGCGCACCAAAACGCATCATAATAGCTGGTCCCGACGGATGATGTGTTTTACACCTGCCCGACGCGTCTACACAAAGGGGTTGCTACGTTGATGAATTAATGAAAAAAACAAATGCTGAAAATTCGCACGAGTCCATAAGTCACTTATGACACGAGTATCGGTCAAAATATTTCGATACGCCGTGCGCGGAGCACGATTTTACACACGCTTTCCTAACCTCAGCTGCGTAAAATACGTTACACGTTTTATTTATACGTACACATTACGTACACATTATAACTACACGTTTTATCGAAAAAAATACTGTTCGACACTGGTGTGAAAACTGATTCCTGGAGTCGTGTGATTATCACATTAAACTCACATGAGTCCAAGAATCATTTTTCTCGCACTATAGTATCGAAATGTACTATTATAATACGAGGGCGGAAAACGCCGGTTTATCGTAAACTTGCCTTTTACGCACTAGTGTTATAATACACATTTCGATACAAGTGCAGCCAGAAAGTGATGTTCAACCTCGTGCGAAAAGGTCACGCGCCGCTAAAATCCTTCTCGCTCATGCATCAATAAACCGTATTTTTCGATCAAATGTGAATAAGGCACAATTTTACGAAGT
>JAWWEN010042523.1:0-12795 GCA_035582955.1 Sycophila texana
TCTTTCGTACTCTATCTATCTATTTATCTGTATATATGACTCCTCTCTATCTATGTATCTATATATATGCCTCCTCTCTGTCTATCTATCTATATAAATGCCTCCTCTAGTCTCTCTCTCTCTCTCTCTCTCCCTCTCGTATACATATTTCTTTCGTACTCTATCTATCTATTTATCTGTATATATGACTCCTCTCTATCTATGTATCTATATATATGCCTCCTCTTTGTCTATCTATCTATATAAATGCCTCCTCTAGTCTCTCTCTCTCTCTCTCTCTCTCTCTCTTTCTCTCTCTTTCTTCCTGGACTTCGATCGAGAAAAGCGATATGCCTCGTGAAGGCGCAATTATTTTATGATTTTTTTCTCGCGCTTTAGACGGCTATTCCGATTACCCGCCACGTCGACTTAATTGTTGGCGAGAAGCTTGCGGTTGCATGAATGACAAGGCGGTAAATAGTTGGAGCTTCTCGATCAGGAGAGATTATTTTAGATGAGCAAGTAAAATATGTATTTATTGATTTTTAATAGTAAAGAGAAATATGTTTTTATATTTGTTTTTTTCCTTTTATTAGTAAATTTAAATTAATGAATGTATATGTGTGGGAGAGTGAAGTGCAAATAATAATACTCGAATTACGAATAAATGGAATTTATCTGGAGATGTCACTACTTACTTTTCATGAATACAATGTTAATAGTAATATTTTCCTCGGAAATTTCACTTACGCTTATTAAATATTTTTTTAATAGATATTTGTCATTACTATAGGGCTAATTAGTTATGTTACAGCAACTTGTTCTTTCCTTGCTAGTCTTTTTTTTAATTTTAATTTCTGGCGTACGTTTTTCCTAACACATTGAAAGGGAGATGTTCACCTATATTCCAAATATTGATTATTCTCCTTTGCATTGAATTTTTGTATTCTTTTAATCCAGTAATTTGAGTTCATCTTGTTTTCGAATTCTACAATAGTTGCTTTATTTTGCAACTAAGATAATTTAAATAATGAGTGAAAGAAAAAAAGGTGACATCACCTAAATGACATCAGTCTTAGATGATCAAGTAATGTGTAAAGTAACAAAAAAAGATACATTGACATTTTGCTAGTATTTATTAAAATCATTAATATTTTAATGAACTGTAAGCTTAAATTTTATTGACATCTATAATTATAGTTATAATTGATTAATGTCTTATTTTTCACTTGAAGTGTGCAATACCTTCGTTTTCTTATACTCCGTGATTTCTTTCCAAATTTTCTATTTTCTATTTTCACATTTTTATTTTCGATTCGGTGTTGATCTGTTAAGGAATAATTGCGTCAACGTCCTTAAAAAAAAAAAGAATCCATTAAAACAAAATCATAATAAAATAGTATATTACGTACCTAGCCCTGTATAATAAGAAAGTGTCTCAGATCACGTTTGTCACATTATATGTGATCTGAGACACTTTCTTATTATACAGGGCTAGGTATGTATACTATTTATCTGCTCGACGGTGCCGGACAGCACCAACTTCCGCTCGCGCAGCGGCAGGGAAGTTGGCACTTTCCGGCCGGAGGGCAGAAAAATTAATTTCAGAAGAGATATGTACTACTTCGGAAGAGCTGTCATTGTAATCATCTACAATTTTCAGTCCATGAGATTTTTCGTATTCTTTAATGTCTTCCCAAATTTTCTTAAAGAATCCTACGAACTTCTCTGCGTCGGTATAGTCAGGTTCCGGGTATTTTGTGAAGATTTCCTGCATCTTATTGTGATGTTCTGGGTCGACACTACTTAACACGTCTTTCTTTAATCTCGAGAATACGCGTTGGAAGAGCTTTTTTTTTTGCTCGTTCGATTGTCTGTCATATTCGACACTGCCTTGTTCTTCCAGTATCGCTATAGTAGTAGCGAGTGGTCCATCAATCTTAAAATTAATTAATTAAATCATCATTCAACTAAATATCTCAATGTTTTAATTACCTTTATATAATCGGAAGAACTGCTCTCCTCTTCACTTGAAGTTTCCAAACCCAGGTTTTTCTCGAAAACCTTGATGTCTCTCACTATGGTGTCCATTAAATGTATGGTGTTCATTATATCTGCAGTGTCTGCAACATCATTTGTAAACCGTTCAATCATGTTTTCAACGCTTTCAAGGTTGTCCAACAAATTCCTTTCAAATAGTTCGATTAAATCTAAGTCTTGCTCATCATTATATTTTAGTTTTTCGGCTTTGACATGATCTTTCTCCATTTCAAATTTATCACTTTCTAGTTTTTCTTCTTGGTTCGATGCCACTGTACTGCTGGGGATTGTGCTGTGGACCTTAAATAATCAAAAAGGTTAATAAAAAAGATTTATTAAACGTCTATTTCAAAATAGCTATATTTACTTCATTAGGAGTGTCCTCCTCTTGACTCGAAATTTCCAATTCTTGATATTTCTTGTACTCTTGAATATCTTTCTGAATTTTCTGACAGAATTCTTCTACCTCCTTTCTATTGGTGTAGTGAAATTCTGGGTATTTTGAGAAGATTTCCAATCCCAGGTGTTTCTCGCTAGACTTAATTCTTTTAAAAATTTCTTCAATATACTCTACCAAATAGTCGAAATGATTATTTAAGTAATCGTCAATCCATATTTCAAGAAGTTCAATGCCTCGCTTCAGAACGGTTTTTTCTTGGTTTAAATCTTTTTCTTGGCTTAAATCTTCTTCTTGGCTTAAAGCCATTTCTCCGTCATAATAATTATATTTCGGTTTTTCGGCTTTGACATGATCTTTCTCTATTTCGAATTTATCACTTTCAAGTTTTTCTTCTTGGTTCGATGTCACTGTACTGCTAGGGATTGTGTTGTGGACCTTAAATAATCAAAAAGGTTAATAAAAAAGATTTATTAAACGTCTATTTCAAAATAGCTATATTTACTTCATTAGGAGTGTCCTCCTCTTGACTCGAAATTTCCAATTCTTGATATTTCTTGTACTCTTGAATACCTTTCTGAATTTTCTGACAGAATTCTTCTACCTCCTTTCTGTTGGTATAGTGAAATTCTGGGTATTTTGAGAAGATTTCCAATCCCAGGTGTTTCTCGCGAGACTTAATGCTTTCAAAAATTTGTTCAATATACTGTACCAAATAGTCGTAATGATTATTTAAGTAATCTTCAATCCATATTTCAAGAAGTTCAATGCATCGCTTCAGATCGGTTTTTTCTTGGCTTAAATCCATTTCTCCGTCATAATAATTATATTTCGGTTTTTCGGCTTTGACATGATCTTTCTCTATTTCGAATTTATCACTTTCAAGTTTTTCTTCTTGGTTCGATGCCGCTGTACTGCTGGGGACTATGTTTTGGTCCTGAAATAAACAAAAAAGTTAAAAAAAAAGATTTATTAAATGTCTATTTCAAAATAGGTATATTTACTTCATTAGAAGTGTCCTCCTCTTCACTCGAAATTTCCAATCCATGAGATTTCTTGTATTCTTTAATGTCATTCTGAATTTTCTGAAAGAGTTCCTCTACCTTCTCTCCGTCGGAATAATCAGGCTCCGGGTACTTGTCGAATATTTCTTGGATCTTGTCACGGATATTTGGATTGGCTTCATTCAAGGCATCTTCCTTTAAACTCTGGAATACGTATTCAAAGAGCCTTTTTCGACGCTCGTTTAAGAAAGTATCGTTCAGATGAATTTCTTTACCAAATTCAATATCCTGCGATTCTTGTGACTTGGAACTGATACCATTTTCAGCTTCGTCGTCGTTGCTAACATCGATATTATTTTTTTGTTCTTGTTCCACAGTATCTTCATGATTGACTTCATTGGCTTCCTGGTCCGATGTGGCGAACGCCGAGTCGGCAACTTCGTTTGTTACTATATAATTGGATTGTAAATTATCACGACCGATTCTTCGTGCGCGATAAGCCCTGGGTTTGGCCGAGGCGTTGAGAACGAAAGCTAACAACAATAAACTAAAAAGAAAAAAGTTTTCTTAATTTTTTTTTTATACGAGAGTAATTGAAGATAATAAGTAATGCAAACGTCGTATTTTATATTTCTAACAAAAAAAGCAAGTAAAAAATAAAATAGCCGGGCAGTATAAAATAAAAAATATCCAGGACTAGTTTTCGAAAAAATTGAGTATTAGATTCTAAACAATTTTGATTTAATAGCACTTAATAAGACTCCCAAAATTATATCAATCCTTCAGGATTGACATTTGTCATATATAAATAGTCATACGAAATCATATAAGAATTATAATTTTTTTTCTCTAATAACCATGATTTGAAAATAAAATAATTTATTAAATCTTTAAATACTTACGCCACACTTAATTTCAACATGTTTACCGCCTCATTAGAATGGCAGAAAGCGAAAACTAGAATCTCGTGGCGTGCCTGAGTTTTATACTTTATCGAAAATACAAAATTAATAGTTATCTCATATTCGCTACCAATCTTCATTCCTTTATATGAGAATGAATAACTTCCGCCTAATCAATTTGGTTTTTAATTATAGCACACTTTTAAAACAGCAATTAAAAAGATTGTGCATAATATCTTAATTAACATTATTTGATAAATGATGATTTAATAAAATATTAATTCTAGCAAATTAAGTAACATTTTTACTTTTAATTATGTCAGTTCATTTTAATATCGATCAAAAGATGAATTTTTCATTCTAGTGAGCTTGATTTAAAATATTCTGCGTAATAGCACTTTTTCCACACTATTGTTTTTTAGCCTCCTTTACCAGTTTACCAAAGAACAGTTTAGAAAATTAATATATATTTTTTTAATGCTCTCGAGTCAATAGCTCGACGAGATAATACTTTTTCGAGTTGGTAAAATCTTGAATCCTCTCGTTGAACTAGTACTTTTTTAATAAAGCTTTAGGAATTGGTACCTTCTCGGGGTCGTCGCTCATCGGGTTATTTTTTTCGAAAAAGCTTCACGGGTACCACTTTCTTGAAGCTGCTCGCCGCGATATTACTTTTAAAAAAAAAACTTTAGACTTATAGAATATTCTTAAAGTCTCTTGTCAATTAATTTTTTTTGGAGAGAGCTTTAGAGTTGGTACCTTCTTGGAGTCGCTCATTAAGTTAGTATTTATTCGAAAAAGCTTTTCAGTTGGTATCTACTTGAAGCTGCTCTTCGCAATAATACTTTTACGAAAAAATTAAGATTTGGTAGTTTCTTGAAGCTTTTCGTTGAATATAATTAGATAATTGTTGAGAGAGCTTTACAGTTACCAGTACAGGTACCTTCTTGGTCAGGGTAATATTTTTTCGAAAAAGCTTTCCAGACGGCATTTTCTTGAAGCTGCCTGCCGCATTTGGTAGGTACCTTCATGAAACCGCTTGCCGAGTCAGCATCTTTTCCTAAAAGCTTTAGTACTTTTTTACTAAAAGCTTTAGTACTTTTTTATGAAGTTCGTCGACTTTTTTTTAAACGGTTTTCCGGCGTGTTACCCTTTTTTCATCAAATTTATTTTATTTTTTATTTATTTGTTTGACAAATCAACGGACTCTTAGCCCTTTTACAAAAAGTAATATAATATAGTAATTTGTGGTGCCTAGTTAACGTACGATTAATCTTATAAATTGGTAAAGTTAATTTCCTCAAGCTGGTATCAGTTGAGAACTTAATTTTCGAATAACGGCTGTTTTGAAGGTACCAATCAAATTAATATTACGCATTCCAGTATCGTGGGTGTATTGCAGGAGCAGGACTTCGCATGAGCATGTTCAATTAAGAACTTCGGATTCCTAGTATCATATGGAGCTTGACACTGTTTAAACAAAGTATTCTAATCTAGTGTTGATGCGAATAAGCCCATTTAACAATTTTTAAAACCCGTAGATAGTCATAGAACTGTAAATGCAGCTGAATAAAAAAATTTCCACGGAAAGTTCCACGTAAAATAAATAACAGCCAATTAAGCTTCTTCGGTTGTGAGCTTTATGAGCTTCTGTATGTTTATTATATCAGTTATAGTTCTATACTTATCGCCAGCGCTCTGAAATCACAATTCCGCTTACTCTAAATAAATCAGTCGCGTGTATTATTACCCCCTCCTCACCCCTTTTCGCAAAAGAATCTTCGCAACAATCGTGTGTCTTCATTTCAACAGATCCCTGTGACAAATCGCGCAGAGCTAGCATCTCAGGAGGGGGGGGGGGGGGGGGTAAAGAATCGCCGGAACATTGCGCCCTGCGGTGTCTTATCGGGAAAAGCCATTGTGCGAGGTGTTGTATAAAAGTGGAGCGCGAACGGGTCGTACAATAATTCAGGCGGCTCGCGGGCTGCCCTGAGGTACTGCCATGCAAATGTGCGTCATACATGCAGATATGTGTGTCTGTGTGTGTGTGCGTACGAGGCGAATGACGAAAAACCGGATACGCATTTTTCTGAAAACGTGCCGTGGCATTCAGTGGGAGCTCCGGTTGTTACGTGAAATGTATCGTCGTTGATCTTTCCTCGTTTTCAACTGGCGATACGACGTTTGAATGTATCCGCCGGCCGCTCGTAATCAATGGGAAAATTATTATTATTTTTTTATTTTAATTTTTGTACTTTAAGATTATTTTATTGTTGTTACTGCATTTACATTGCATGAGGTTATTGAGTTTGTTTAAATTTAATTTAAAAAAAAAAAATAATAAATTAAATAAAAAACAACAAAATAAATAATAAAATAGTAGATAATATGTTAAATTTTAACGAATATTTTACAATTGTTTGTGTGTACACAATGAAAATGGCAGATTTCTCGTTCTGGAGAGATTGAAGAGCTCTTACAATTTAATCCGTTCAGTGCCATCGTTTTTATTCAAAGTAAACATATTTTTTTACTGTAGACTAGAGGATAACTTCAGTCATTGTGTATTAGCAATATAAAATTTAGATTTTTTTTTAAATTCAAATAAAGATATATTTTTTAATGTATTTTATTAGAATAAACAGTCATATAGAATAAAAAAAAAAGGAAATACATATATTATTATTTTTCAGGAAAATTATAGAGATTTAATTTCAGATGAATTCGTTTAACAGTTTTTATTCGCTAATTAAGATTAATTATATAAAGCAGAATATTTTAGAATATTAAGCTTCATTGGTAATGAGACTTTTTTTTAGTGAAACTTTCTCCCGTAATTCTGCTATATGTGCCTTGATTGATTCGAGTAATTTGTTTAATTCTTCAATATAACTTTCATTATCATCGTTAACTTCGTCCGAATCTTCATTTACAACTGCAACATCTTGCGGTCGGTCCACAGGTTCATCCACGTCGTAGTCTTTATTTTGATCAGCCACCATCATGTTTTTCCTGACAAAAAATATATAAGTAGGTGCATTTGTCACGCAACCCAGAAAATCAACAAAAACTATTCAATAATAACTTCAAGCGAAAACTAAAATATTCTATTTAAAAGTAATCTGTTGATCATTATTTATTGAATATTTAATTTTTCAATGGATATAAAAAACTCAGTTTTGAAGAAATATGACTTACGATGGGATCGGTTGAGCTGACTCAAGTTCATTTTCAAATTCGTCTTCAAGTGCATTTTCTAAATAATTTTCAAAATGGTTGTGATAGGGCACAATCGAGGGTCTCGCCGAGGCATGGACAGCCAAGGCAACCAGTAGAAAACTGAAAACGAAGATTTTTTTCTTTTCAAGTGTCTTTGTTATAATTAAAAAAAAAAACATTTTTATTATTCTTAGACTCTGTGTGTTCCCTACATGCACCGTTCTTTGTAAGAAAGAATTATGTTTGTTATTTTGTTACAATTTGTCAATTAAATACAAATTAAATAAAAAATACATTAAAAAACAGGAACCTCAGGTTCTTCGTAGAAATATTAAACTTTTCTTTTAAATGATTGCTTCCACAATTTTTAAAATAATCTAAATAAATATTGTTTTCCGATAAAGTATCTTGCTTTTATTGAATGAAATCTTTTTTATAATTATCACTAAAAAAAGTTTGACAAATAGGATAATTTTAGTACGTAAATGCTTACTCGCAGGAACACGTGCAAGCCGGTGATAAAAGTTTATATATTCATCTTTCGCTGTTTAAATGCTTTATAATATAATTTAATAAATAATAGTACTGATCAGAGAATTTAAAAATTTTGAAACTTACGTCACTGATAATTTCAACATGTTTGTTCTCCTTCGATGACAGATACGAACCAACTAAAATTTCCCTTCGAGACTGACTTTATATACCGTTATAAAAAATACAAATTTAGTCATTATCGCGCATTTGAAGATAGCCTTTATCCATCACAGGAGGAAGCAGCTTCCGTTTAATTATTTTGTTTTCTAATTATAATAAGCGTAGTAATTTAGAAGAATATGCACGAATATTCAATGAACTTGGTATAACCTGCGCGGGGCATTTGATAATTTAAATTTGCAATGGAATAAATGCAGATCGAAGAATTACTTTTTTTTTAATACGTAAATAAGAGAAATGATGATGTAAACTCTTCGAGAAATGATGTTCTTAATAGTGAAGTCAGCTGATTTTAATTTCAGCATGACCACGCGTGGTTAGTCGTATATTTTTGTCGATTATTATGCGATTGATCAGTAGTTGACAAGGAAAAGTTTAGAAAGACAGAAAACTACAAGATAAAAGATAATAGTTTACTTCTAAATTCACTAAAATGATGTTTACATTAACTATTCTGTAATTTCCATTAATTGATCTGTATTGCAGTGTACTAATAATGATTTGATTGTATTAGATTAATTTTTAATGTAACAACCACTCGATGAGCGGAAGACTTGGCTATAGTAAAAATAAAACATACTTAGATAAACTGAATTAGTAAATATATAAGTAAAAAAAAAGGATATTTGTGAAGTAATTTAATAACTGTCAATATATGAAGTTGTTTGAAGAAATATCTTGATTCTATAATCAACAATTGGCTTTTTTATTTGACTAGTATTTATTTGGCAAATAGTCTTTATTTTTATAAAAAAATTGGAAAATTCTATTAAGTACACTAAAAAAAAGACGTCCAGTGAAGTGGGGTTTTCCTCCAAGTTACAGATATAAATCCACTGTATATGCATGCCAGGAGTCTCAAATAAGATTATCAGAATCTCACTGAAGAATTCATCTATAAATAAATAATGAAATATATAGTAAAACACTAATTATTTTCAAGCAATACATAACAACATTTACGTAAAATTTTCTTGCTTACATTGTATCTGCAACGGGCAGTTGTTACTGTTTCTTTTCCAGTTCTTCATCCCTCTGTGTAAAAAGAAAGTAGTACGTGTCGAACGCCAGCTTAAAAAATTTGATATCTTCGGCTAATAGCGCACGTTCCTTGCTCCAGGTAACTTTTGCGCGATCATACTTTTCAAAAGCTTCGTTGAGTCGCCACGACGTAGCATTTAGTACAGCAGCCCATTGGTTCTTTACCTCGACAATTGGCTGCGATTCTTGAGCTGATTCAACGGCGGTACTCTTTGGGCTCTCTACGCTCGGAGCCAAGCTCACATTTGCAGAATCAGGCGGACTCGTGACTTGTAGGTCAGAAATATCTGCTTGTCGTTTTGACCATCGTCCAGCACTCATCGACGATGCTCTCATCGCCGACAACACTAATAAAAATCTAAAAAAATGATTTATTTTAATATTATTAAAAATAAAAAACCGCTGCCAATCGATTGGCTCTACTTAGCCTCCTCAAAAATAATTTCAGACTTCCTTTTTTTACTTATTAAAAGTTTAAATGAAACTCAAAAATTTACTATTACAAAGCTTCCTCTATGAGAAAGCAATAGCTTTTTTATGTTATCTAAAAAAAAACTGATTTTGTATGTTACCTAAAATCATTAAATTTTTTATGTTGTAATGTTAAATTCTTTAAAATCTTTATACTCTATAAATATGAAAATGTGAAATCCACTTGGAATGTGAATAATAACATTTTTTATGGTAAGTGAATTTTAACATTTTCAGATTTACAGGGTAAGTTAAACACATGCACATATCATGGAAATTTCGTATTGCATCAAAGAAAACAGAAACCTCTATGCGCAAAATTTAAATCTCTCGTGAACGTCTAATGACAAAAAATACCGAAAATATTAAGTGTTAAAATAACGTAAAGAAAAGATCTGATCTCGAATAAAAAAAAAACTATAAAAATTAAACAATAAATAATTGAATCAATCATAACGAATAAATAAATAACGACACTTTTGACAACACTTTCAGAACGTGATTAAATAATCCAATTATTTGTTTCTTAACTAAAATTTTGATTATTTTAAATATTGTAATGTCTATCACGGGTACTAGATCAAAATAAAAGATTGAAACTATTATTTACTATAGAATTTTCTAACACAATACTTACAGAGTGCACTGTTTGTACATGATGGCGAATAATAAGTAGTCAGCTTCTAAAGTGAAAAGAAGATACTGGCAATAGGAAAACTGAGCACCAGGCAGATATTACAACTAACAACTTCACTTGTTTACCGCACTGCTGTTCCTTCCTTAAATACTTCATACTCCGACGACTGGGTGTTGACTAATTGTATGGAAAGATTTTATTGGGTGCCTGAATAGAGATGGTGGTGGTTGATTTAGATACTATACCAGAAAAGGAGGGTAAGAGAAGTCAAATTGTGATAATCTGAAAAGGTTTGGACGAATAGATAAGTTGAAAAATTGAAGAAAATCTCGGGAAACTTTCAGTGCATGGTGCCTCACATCCACACTCTTGAAAAAAAAAACTCACTTTGATAAATTACTGTCATAAAGTTTCTTATACTTGAGTATTCTTGAAAACCGTTATTCTTTACAATATTGCATCTAAAACAAATGTAGCCAGAATTTTTCATTATTGCTTTCTCATAGAGGAAGCTATTTTTCATTATAGTTCACTTTAAGCGATTGAATTGACTTTAACAATAAATGTAGAACGAAGTTAAGATTTACTATTATCCTTAAAAAATTTCGATTCGTTCGTAAGTTGTTTATAAACAAAACAGAGGATGAGGATCTCTTCATCGCCGCGAAACATCTAAATGTGCAACAAAATGCACCTATTTCTCTCTCTCTCTCTCTCTCTCTCTCTCTCTCTCTCTCTCTCTCTCTTTCTAACACATGTGTGATATATATTGCACAATTTTTACACATCCAGAAAATCAAGCAAAAAAAAAATTTACGAAATTTTCAAAAATTATCAGGAAGTATACAATTTTAAGACAGCATAAAGCAAATTAATAACATTTGTTTAATAATAATTAGTTTAATAAGCCTTAGTAATTTTTTTACTCTTTTTTAGGTGTGCATAAATAATTGTTATATTAATCACCAGTAAAATATGTTTTCACATTGCTTAATTTTTATCCAATATGACCTCGTCTATTATCACTATAATTTCTTCTATATTACGATCTTGAAACGCATCCATTCATTTGGTAAAAATAAATGGACTTGCATTATTCTCTTTTCTCAATAAATAAATATTGTTATTTTTTACACAAATAACCACTGTAATTACTGTTATTAAATTTCACATTTATCTTCTTGAAAAAAATTACGGACAAAAAAAAAAGAGAATTTTTATTTTGTAGTTAGTAGAAACTGGTTGATTACACTATCGGCAATTAATTAAAATGAACCATTAAAATATAATCATAAATCTGAGATAAATTTGGAAAGTCAAACTAACGCTTTGTTGCGATTGTATCTCTTTTCAAAGTTAGGCAAAATACTAAACGACGATACGATTTATATTCATTCAATTAAGTATATTTTAAAATATAATTTAAATAATCGTTATTAATTAAATGGATGTGCTTGTAACAGGAAGTGGTATTCATATATATAGGTTTAAATTTTTATTAATTAAAAATATTTAATGTTATTAAGTGTATATTGAAATTTAATCCAGTATTAATAGTTTCGCTAATTGATTTGCAAAGTGAAATAATATATCGCAAAAATTGTCAAGTTGTAATAGCAAAATTGGCGTAGCTACGATTTGAAACTGCAAGCAAGCTTTACAAAATGGTGAAATAAAAGATCACAGTCTAAGTTATTTTACCTTAATACAGTAGTTATCACAAAGAATGTTGTAATTATATATAAGTGACTTGGGAGGTTATTTAATAAATACTGCATAAGATTATTTCTTTTGACCGAACTTTTGGTCGTAGGATGTCCCAAATATTGGCTTTTTTATATCATAATTTTAAATTGTTTTGAATAAGTTGTTCCTTACATGAATAAGTTAGAGAACAACTAATCAAGTAAACTTTTAATTTAATTATTTAAATGTTTAAATGATTTTCTTACTTATTTCATCAGAACTTTAATTGACACTACTATAAAATTCTATAAAATCTTGTCATTCGGGTAACTATTCAAGTATTTTACTTTAAATGAAAGTAATGCAATTGAATTCTTAGCAAATATTTAAATCCGCTTGTGAGTTTATTGGAAGTGGAACGAGTTTCTGGCAGGCAAAGCTAAGGTACCGAATCAAGGATAAACAGCCAGGCCGACGAGAAGTTGAGAGTCCATTCGAATGTACAGCATAGTGACTGACTGACTTTAGTACTCAATTTGACTTTATTTTATGACTTGACTCGCATATGGGTGATTCTATACATAAGTGGTAATTTTTATAATGTCTTTCTAAATTATTTTAGTTAGGTTTTACAATGATGTTACAATAGCAAAAATTATTCTTTCTTTGAGCATTATTAAATGCTAAAAAGTAAAAAATTAAATG
>JAWWEN010042534.1:0-12794 GCA_035582955.1 Sycophila texana
TTTTAATTCTTTGTAATGAAATAGTAGGGATTCAAGCTTGAATAACTGATCCAAGTTTAACGGACTGTTTTTAGTAACTTTATTTTTATTTATTATTTTTAATATTTTATTTTAATATATAATTCTAAACAATTTTTTTAATGTTTAGAAGTAAACGGATTTTTTACCGATCTACTGTTACCTAAAAAAATTTGTTCAATTAAAAAATAAATAAATAAACAAACAACCATGGCGCGGAGGTAAACAGTCGTCGAAGCCCATCTTGAATAACGAAAGCCAAGTGTCTGACTAATAAAAAAAATGCCAAGTGGCAGTAGAGGATATTGCCCGTCACGTCGTCCCAGAAGGTAGTCAAGGCCTCGCGACTTATGAAAAGCGTCCCGCACGCAATATTCCCGTCCCCGGCGACACGCGCGCAGCCTGCCTCGTCTCACTACCAGATGAGCTCCCGAAGTGTTTTAGCGTCGCGGGAATATAGCGCGCGAGACGACGACGCTCTGTTTATCCACTACCCTTGTCTTCTTCTTTTTTTTTTTTTGTTTTCCGCGTCCCACCCTCTCCTTCACTGATCGGCCTTCTTTCTCTCTTTCGCAGTGTGTAACGTGACTCTGGACAGCCGGGAGTTGTTCAGCAAATCGGATCGAGGCTTCGGGCAAATAAAATCACCGCAGCTCGAGGGCCCCTCCGTATGTAGCTACCGATTCGTGCCGGACACCGGGCAGCGGGTCGAGCTACAGGTCTGGCGGATGATATCCATCGGACGGTACAACGGCACAGCGTGAGTACACACTCCTTTTGGCTTTTGTGCGCAGGTGTTTGTGGACTGCGTGCTGCTGTGTTTGTGTCTGTGTGTGTATGTGTGTACTCTTCTCCTTTATGTACCTGCCGAGTAAAGAAGAGTCTGAGAATGCCTTTTGCGGGGAAGGCAAGCGCGGAGCTCTTTTCGAGTGTCACTAGCACGTAAGACCCGAGCGGAGTATTTTCTCAGGCTCCTTTGTACTTTACTGTTTTTCTTTTCTTTTCTTTTTTAATCTTCTTTTTTTTTTTTTTTTAAAAAAAAAACTAACAAAAAACAGCAGGATTTTTGTGAAGCGTTTGAAGAAGTAATTTGATTGTTTAATGGAAACATTTTCTGGTAGGAGAATTCAAAACTTTTTCATGTAAAATGAATATTTGAATTTGCAAAAATTTCTCATTACATTATTGTTACATTACCGTAACCTCCTACTAATCGATGAATGAACTCACTTTATAATACTTTTCACTTGCCCGTGTAATTGTATTGCCAATCGTTACGAAAGGACAGATTGATGGAGAGACACATTTTATAAACTAAATATTACTTCTTTGATCGATTGTATGTGATTATTGGAAAAGTCTTAAGTAAAAAACATCAATCATTTTCTGTCGGTCATATCAGTCTGAACTTGATGACGTATTAAAATATTTATTATGTATTTAAGAAATAAATTGTAGAGAAAAGTAAGTTTACTTTCAGAAATGTATAATCTATGTTATAAAGCTAGTAGAGTACGTAAAAGTTGATAAAAGCATCCGAGTTTTATCAATTTATATGGAAAATATGTCTATGAATTTTGAAGTAGTGAGAGTTCGGCTATGGTCAGCCGCCCGTTTAATACACTTAACCGGTTGAAAGTTTTTGAACACCTGCTACGAAATATAAAAAGAATCTACTTTAACATTACGTTATAAAGAATAATTCACTTTTACTGTACTTTTAATAATAATGGGAAGAAAGACCCTTGTTTTACTATTAACTTTGTATAAATTTAAAAAGGGAAATGTTTTTACAAATATTGAAATTTGTTTAATTGTAAAAAAGTTTTATAATGATTTTATACCACTTGTTGCCCAGTGAAGGTTGACTCATTTGTATTGAATTTACATGAAATATTTCTCTACGGGTTTAAAAAATAACTAATTGCAGTTGAATCCAAATAAAAAACCGCTGCCAATTTATTGGCACGTAGCTTCCTCAAATAAAATGTATTGTTATCATTTATTAAACTATTTTATATAATTATTTTATATGCATAAAATTCTGGTAATAAATTTAATATTTTGAAATGTAAATGAGAAATTTAAAACGTTAAAAAAGATGGTAGTTATAATCGTGTAGGAAAGTTGAATAATATTTTGTGTACTATTTTCTTACCATTTTCAAGTAAATAATGCAAATAATATCACCCGCATCACCCACGCACGAATAAAATGGCGAAGCACCGCGATAAACGGAAATAAATGTAAATAGCCCTACTATGAAAGAAACACGCAACGGGCGCAGTTTCCTCATACTTTCGGGATGAAAAAGAAGGTTCGAACGCGAAACTCTTGTAGTTCCGATAAAATTACAATAGCGCAAAAAAAGGGTCGCATATTTGTTAACACGGGGCTTCGCCGGCTATCCCCCTTATAAATTGGAAAACTTCCAGAGTCGCGCACGGGACGAGAGAGGGTCAAGCTCGCAGAGAAATTCCGTTTATTTCCAAAGTTCCGACGACTCGCCTCCTCTCGAACACGCTCCCCTCAAAACGTCTCGTTAAAAGAAGTACGGAGATTAAAGGAGGAGAAAAAAGAAGCAGCCCAGGAGCGCACGAGACTCCGCGAGAAATTAAATGAAGAGAAGCGGCGGGGGACGATAGAATCAATAAAAACAAAAAAAAAAAAAGGAAACGAAACGCCGGGGAAACGTACAGACGAACTCGAAGTGAGAAAAAGCCTCGAAAGAGCAATCGTCGTCGCGAGTACGTGCGAAACTGGGGGGGTGGGGGAGGGCCGGGGTTAGAGCCGCTGTCAGCTGCATCGGTTATTTCTCCTCGTCGTACTTCGCGCCGGTCGAAAAATTGTAAAAAGTTTTACGGCTCGTCAAACATTCGCGGCGCCCGCGGAGTATGCGTCGCGCTCGTTCGGACGTACGCGGAAAGCTGCCGCGTTACAAGTTCCCGACGGCCGCGCACCCCCCAGGCAAATGGCCAGCCGGCTTACGAGCAATTTTTCCGCCGGTGACACAGGGTGGGTCGGGGTGTGTCGTCGCCGTCGACGTTGCTGCGTTCCCGTGTACTTTCAAGTATGACAAATTGGAGGAACTATTGTCGCGTTGCGATCTCCGATATGGCGGCAGCGGCGACTTGAAAATGCGTGTATGCATGTGTGTGGGTGTGTGAGTGAGCGGTAGCGGTTAAGTGAATTAAAATCGTCGCTACAAAACAACGTGACTTTAAAAAAAAAAAACCGTTGCCAATAGATTGGCACTTAGCTTCCTCAAACATAATTTCAGACTTCCTTTTTGTCTACATTAGTAAGACAGTCACTGATTAAATTTTCTAAAAATCGAATATTATTTAAAAACATAAAGTTAAAAATTTGTCTAAACTGAAGTTGAATACAAGCTACAATACTAAACATATACAAGGCATGTCTGACTATGCGCAGGCTTTTCTACTTACATGATAGTCGGTGAAGATGAGGGAACGGACAAAATTCTTAATTAATTTTTATTTTTTTTTAAATTATTTACCAATATATATACGTACACACACACACACACACACACACACACACACACACACACACACACACAGACGAAAAAAATTTCATTAAAAAAAAACAACTACGGTGGCAGTTCCAGTATTAAAAAAAAAAAAGAAACACCGAGAGAAAAATAATTTAACGTCAGAGCCAAGCAGCAAACACAATATCCCGCCGAATTAGAAACTCTTCCCGGAGCTATTGCGCACAAGTCACGGGGAAAGAGCCGCACAAAGGACGAGTTACCTCCTTCCGAGGGCAGGAGAGAGAAACAATTTCCAGGGCAGCTGTTAAGAATCAGCGTTGTGAATCTCTCCTTACACGCTGGCGCGCAAACAAGCCCCGAGCTCGTTATACGGCACTCCCTCGGCCCCGCCGCCGGAGCTTCCGTATAATTTAAGTTGATGCGAGTTACATCCGCGCGCGGCCCGCGCTCGCCTTATAAAAGCCGGTCGGGGGCTCGCGCCTCACGAGCGAGCGAGCGAGCATCGCGTCGCCCCATTATTAAGGCGCCTTTGCGGCGTCACGCTGCCTGCTACCCGCAAGCGCGCGCCAAGTGCCGCCCCTGATTGATTGTAATTAACTGTCCGCGATGCGGGATTACGAGTTTGCGCGGGGATTTTGCGGGGGCTCGAATGAGCGATCCTCGAGATTTCCTACTTCGGGGTCTGTGTATTGACGCTCGATTCGCCCCTGGTAAAAACTGCCCCAATAAAAATGGACAACATTTCTTGTTACTAGGTATGACTATTGCCTTGTTTGTAAACCCTATTTTATGCAACGACGTTTTTATATTAAACCTGAAGATGGTGATACATATTATCAAAACGTTGTCTACATTAGTGAGACAGTCATTGATTAAATTTTCTAAAAATCGGATATTATTTAAAAACATAAAGTTAAAAATTTAAAAAGATCATTTAATTTAATTTTGTAATGATCCTGTGGATTCGGAATTTGTCTAGTTTAGACAAGTTAAGGACATTAAATTAATGTTGAATACAAGCTACAATACGGACACATACAAGGCATGTCTGACTATGCGTAGGCTTTTCTACTTACATGATAGTCGGTGAATATGGGGGAACGGACAAAATTCTTAATTAATTTTTAATTTTTTTTTTTTTTTTTCATAAATTAGTGAACATTATAAATTGGTAATAGCCTACAAAAGGATTAAAACGATCTTACCATTTTAATCATCCATTCTCTAAAAAATATTCTACTTTCTATCAAATCACCTGCAGCCAACTTTCAAAAGTTATTTTAAACACTTTGCTCGTCAATAATTTCTCATAGACAGATTAAATTTGTATATTAATAATTTAAATTTTAATGCTCCCTGTTCATTCTGCAGCAATATAAACAGTACTTATAAAATCCTTTCTATACGAGCGATTGGAAGCGAGGTCTATAAACAAGAGCTACATGGCGGAGGGGAGGGGGGGACATTTCGAGGCAAAATCAAACCCGCGGGTAAAGCCCTGAAGAACTTGCTTAGCCTGACGGCCCCAGATCCACCGGCAAACATTTCGTTGATAGCAGCGCGGCGCTTCCTGTCGGAGCAAAGTAAACAGCGCGCGCCTCGCTCAGCGACAATAACGCCCGGGAACTCCGCGGAGAGAAAAAACACCGAGAGAAGAGAGAAGAGGAGGAGGAGAAGCGACAAGAGGCCAAAGACAGTCGCTTGTGTGTACCCGCGCTTGTTCCAGCGTCGCGCTAAGAGCCGACGAAAAACCTTGCCAGCGAGAAAAGGCTGATCTCAGCACACGTACGAGCGACAAAGAGAAAGGCTCGCGCGTTCTAATCTCGAATGCCGGGGCACGAGTCCTCGCGAGTGGAATAACGCGCGCGACCCCTCGCCTCTCCTCTTCCTCGACTCCTCTCTTGGGACAATTAGGTCAGAGTCGCCCTCCCCCCCCCCCTTTCGTATGCATTTTCCAAGGGCTTCGATATTAGCTCGATCTCCACGGAATTTCTGACCTTTTTTTCCGGCTCGGGTGTTTTTTCCACGCGCTCCCTACCTGGGTTTTCAAATACTTTCTTTTTTTTCCCCTTACTCCGTACCCTCTCTCTTTCCTTTTCTCTCTCTCTCTCTCTTTCCTTCTCTCTCTCTCTCTCTCTTTCTCTCTCGCTGCGGTCCGTGCGCGTGATTCGCATTCGCCGGTAGAGAACTTTTTTCCGTCCTAATTGAGTGAATAATTCGCTTCCTTTTGTTAGAGGGGTTGCTTTTAGTTTTCGTGGAACTTTTTTTCTTGTTTGTTTAAAATTTAAAGTACTTGGATAATTAATTTTTGTTTTTTAATTCATACCGCATTCTGGCCGTTTTAAATTATTCCGCAGTGGAAGGATAGACGTTTCCTGCTCACGAACTTTTTCATTCTTTATCGGTATTAAAAATGAATCATTTATACACTGGGAAAACGTTGCGGATTAAAACTACGATTTATTATAAACCTATGCAGATCAACTCGCTTCTGATATTTTTTTGAGTTATTTTGTAATTTAAATGCAATTAAAAATATAAGTGTTGTAACGCGTCTTATAGATTTAGAATTTGAAATTTTAAAGTATACATCCTTTCAGTGCTATGGAATATAGTAAAAAAATTCCAAGTAAAACTGAAAACATTTCGCTAAAAGTTTATTCAGCGTGCGGAAAGGAAAGTTTTCTTTTTAACCCATGTGAGGTTGCCAGTAGCCGTTTTTGAAACATGCCAAATAAAGAAACCGTTAAGCATATTTTTTATTCGTTGCTATTTTTTATTTAAAAATTCTTACGCGGAAAAAGAAACGATAAAAAGAATTTTGTTTCAAAGAAATGTTTACGCGAAGAAAAATATTAAAATCATTGAAATATTTCCATAAATTATATTCACCTTTAAAGAAATATTTTAATTAAATTTACTAATTTCTATTTAGTGCGTAAAAAGTCGAAAATTTTCTTTGTAAGGACGTCGATCGATTCTTTTATTTAACAGCAATATTATTCGAAAATGAATTTCCCACAGAAAATTAGAAATGGTTTTGTATTTAGCTGCAAAACATCGGGGTAGTAAATTTTCCCGCTGTGATAATCCTCCAGGGGTTTCCTCCCTTAATCGCGCAGATCGTACTAGTGAAAATTACGGGGCTAAAAATACTATTAAGTAGTCCCCGTGCACTTCGAGTGATGGATGGCCTTAATTTCGCTATGATTATACCATCGGAAGCGGCGCGGCTGCGGAATTTGTATGAAAATCGCTCGGGGCTTCTTTCCATGGGGGTCGGTTCCCCTGCATAATTGCGTGACTCGCGTTTGCCGTTGTCCAGGCCAAAGGCCGGGGAAAACTTGAACGCATACTCGAGAATTTCGAGTGCGCGCAGTGACTGACGGCGATTGATAGAGTTACTGGAAAGATGAACTTTTCTTTTTCCAATAATGTTACGTGATGAAAAATTTATTAGGGGAGGCAGGGGTAAAATAGGATATCCGGAAAAAAACAGTTGTGTTCGAAATGTACTTAGATATTTCGCGAATGGGCGAATTATTGAATTGTATACACACAGATTTTTATTTTTCTGTCTCTTACGAAAATTAGATCAAAACTAAGCAATGTTTACCTATTAAAATAGAATTCGATTCCATTAACTGGCTTGAAACTATAAGAAAAAGCGTTTCATTAAAGGCTAAAAATGGATCCATTTTCGATCTATTTTTTTCCAAACAAGTATGTTACTATAGTCATAAAATGCAATATAAAAGTGTAAGGAATATCTGATTTCAATTATAAATAATTGCAACAATTTTTTCCTACAGTTATAACTTGAACAATTTGAAATCAGTCGTTCTTTGTACCACTCAATACTGTACTGTACCACTTTTTTAAATTTATTTTGATGAAGATACTATCGCCGTCGCTAATTTAGAAATTTATCTAAATAATAAATTTTTTAGGTATATTTCACTAAATTTTAATGATTTTAATTCTATGCAGAGAATTAATAAGCTGTAATATCAACATTTTTTAAAGAATCCAAACGAAATTGTCCCTTTAACTGGCTGCACTGTATCGAGCAAACGCGTTGGTCCGAAAGAACGTGACCTCTGGCAAAGCCGGTCGACCGGCGTACATAATGCGACCGAGAGGACATTTTGGGAACAAATACGACTTAATGAACATTTCACCGCATCGTACGCTCGAACCTTGCCTCGGTTGCTCATCGAAAATGAAGCCGAGTGCGCAGTTTGCACACTTAGTAGCACAGTTTCATATATCGGCAAGCAGATCCTAAACAAGTTTACTCTCAGCGTTTATTTTATCTTCTTTATTGGCTTCTCTTCGTTTTTGTCCACATGTCATTTGAATCTTGCAAAAAATCATTTTTTTTTTTCATTTAACTTCAACGACAGTCAATTTCGCATTTTTAGTTTTATAGATTTTCATGGAATATTTACATTCCGCAATCGTAATAAATATCTGTTTTTAAGGAGGTAGGGCCAGAGCACTTTAAAAAATTGATTCTCTGAAAATTAAATATGTTGTAGTGAAACGTCTCAAAAATGTCCTGCGAAAATCACAAGTCATTCGGGGCAAAACTCAACAAAGATATGAGATTTAGTGTCACTGATCCTCTAAGCACTACCGGCGGCGCATTAAAACTAACGCGTTTTTCTCAAAAGTATCATTTTTAAAGTCGTGAGTAAGGTTACAAAAAAATAAACTACGCGATTCTTCTCAAATTTTACACACATTTTTTACATATAAAATAGCAGGTATTGACGAGACCATTGTTTGATATATTACATTTAACTTACTCAACGGTAAGAAAATGATTATTTTTTTTGTCAAAATCGACGTTTTGTCTTCTATGAGGCACCAAACAGTAAAAAAAAAACTAAATCTGAAAGTAAATAAATCTTTTTGGTTTTTTTATTTTAGATGATTTTGGATCATTTTATTTGATCTGCAAAACCCCTTTTCCCGAGGCGGCTTCCCAAATTCTCGATCAATGGCTTTATGTTTTAAATTTTTTTTGGATGAAGATATTTTTTAATGTTTTTCAATAGTTAGTTTATAATGTGCAATAGTTTAATTAAATTTGTTATTGTGGTTTCTTCAAAAAAACTTGTGACTAGCGAGCGTATTTCAAAACATCGAAAATTGACGAGACACCATTCTTTTCTAGCGCACGGGCGTTCAAAGCTGCCATTCATGCCGGCATTGTGTGAATTCCGCGGCGCGCGCGCCATCGCTTCCACAAACAACGCGAAAATCCCGGTGACCGAGGCTCAATCATGGCAAAAAAAAAAAAAAAAAAAAAAAAAAAAAAAAAAATCCACACCACACTCGGCCTAATCGGGCGGCGCGTTGCGCTACGATATCGCGGGATATAAAAAGCTCGGCTGGATTGCCAGCGTAATGAGAGGCTGGGAGCTCGCGCCCATGGCGATCAATTAAAGTCCGGGTAAACAAGGCGAGTCAAAGCGCCGCGGGTCTCATTATTCGAGGCACACAAAGGCCGAGGTGGTGCACGACTACGTGATCGAATTGATAGCGCGCGGGCCTGGGGTGAAGAGTACGGAAAATGCGTTGCGCGCAAGAGAGCTCTCTTGGAAACGTTTTCACGGGATTTTGCCGATGAATTGACTGCGGTCTAGACTTCATCGAGCGCAGTGCTTTTTAGAGTCAGGGCTTGTTTCTTTTATTATTATTATTATTATTTTTTTTTTTATTTACCAGTACCTATTGAGGTGCTCGATGATGATTGTCATTAACTGGGCCTCGTGAAAATTGAGAAAAGAAGAATGAATGAAACGATTTAGAATGCATTTGAAAGGTCTTGAGATTTCTAAATGTTCTGTATATTTGTGGAATTCTTCTAATTTCCGGACATTTACGGAGATTAACAAATGATACGAAGACTTCGGTAATTTCCAAAAGAATTTTATAGATTTCTAGAGATCTCTGGATTTTTCTAGAGATTTCTGAAGATTTTCAAAAAATATCAAAGATTTCTAAAGATTTCTGACGATTTTTCAAAGATGTTAAGGGAGTTCTCTACAAAGTAGTATTGACAAACAAAATTATCCAAAAAATTAATACAGCTACATAAAGCTTTAAATATAACTGTATTAAAATTTTTAATGGTACCTGTGAGTGATGAAATTAATCATTTTGTGGTATTCATTTACTTGTTAAAAATTAATTGACAAGAGTCGATTTTCGATGTACCATCAGGATGGTAACACCTATAGGCACACTTAAAATTAAAAACCATAAGTATTGAAGGAATTACAGCTACAGTGCAACTCTAATTTTAAAAGTAACATGAGATTTTGGCATGAGATCTCACGTCAGATTTTTCAATAGGGATATAATAAAAGTTCCTTCATTCCTTGGCCGAAAGTACGTAGTTCGTAATTCGCTAGTCGAAAATTGGGACGACCAGCTTGAAACATCGATCGATAGGGGAGAACCTAACGGTGCGACTAAAAAAAAAGCAATGACGCACTAAAAAAAGGAAGCGGGTAAAAGCTAGGTGAGAGAGCAAACGAGCGAGCGGTTGCGAAGTTGCGCCACTCAATAAAAAGTTTCGCACGCGCTGGCCGCAAAAAAAAAAGGATGCGCGCCCAATTGTTATAGGCTCTGACGCACGACAATGGATCGCGGCATACTTCCCGCGCCTCGCGCGAATTGTTCGCCGGGGCGTGGCGTTTTATTGTGCCAAGCGCGAACTTCGCCCGGGCGTTTAATTAGCAGCCTCCTTCGGAAATAATGACTCGGCGTTAATTCGATTTCGCACGCTCCTGAATTTGCCGGCTTTTTTAACAGTCAAAAATTCTGTGCTTTCATTGATTTTACCAAAAGTATAGTTGCTACATATTAATAAAAAAACCTTCTTCCAATTTAGGACTAAGCATTATAGCTTATTTGAAAGAACATTAATGAATATACTCTGAGACAAGTTACTAACTTAAGTCTCTTTTTATTAAGCAGACAAAAGAAATTTTATTTAGTCAATATCTATTTTGGAAAGAACCAAAGAATCGTATATTAGATCTTAATATTATAAAAAAAAAGTTGCTGACAAGTTTTTATAAAAGAGTTTAAAGATTTTGAAGCTAGGTTGTCTTTTTGCAGCCTATTCTATTTCTATGTTAAATAATATAAGCAATTAGTATTTGTTTAATCCAAAATCAATAAAAATCCAAAATTCGACGTTGCAAAAAATTTTTGCAGACATTTTTTTGTAAACAATTTTCTGCAGAAAGTTTATGTAGAAGTTTCTGCAGAATTTTCTGCAGGCAAAAGCCTTACAGAAAAAACCTGCAGAATTGACAAATTTCTGCAAAATCTTCTGCAAAATTTTTTGCAAAAAAATTCTGCAAACTTTTTTCCTACGGGTTTCAGCTATTCAACTTTAAAATAAGAGTGAAATTTTATCGTGCACGAAGGGAAGAAAACGAACACAGTCAATGAGCTCTCTCGCACGTTCTCATATGGGTTCGTCCCATGTTTTGTCCAGCCGCATTCATTTGCATTTACTTCGCACCTTTTAGTCGGCTGTGAACTTTGCGGGTACTCAAACACGCCCGGCCCTCTCGGTTACCGGACAAAATCGTCCTCTCGCATCTTCCCTGATTGCGCGCCCCTTGCACGGGCGAATTCACTCGGCGCCGCTTAAAATTGGCATCCATTCGTTGGCGTAAAATTCAAAGACGAAAGGAGACGAATTCATATGGGCCTGGTAAAGTTTTAATGACGACCGGCGTATAAACCGCGTCGTGCGGAAGTGCTTTAGTGTGTCCTGCGTAGCCGCGCGTAATTAACTCGATTCTGTATTGATTCTGGGGAATCGCAATGCTATATTTTTTTCTTGTTTTTTCTTGTTTTTTTTTTTTTGTTTTGTTTTTTTTTTTTTTTTTTTGGTAAAACCTCGACAAATGTGGGGAGCGAAGAGGATTGCGAGGTCAATGCTTTTGCGGGTTAGTGATTTGACGAGAGAACAAATCGTTTATATGTTATTTATTCTCTGAATACGTTTATTCAAAAGGTTAGCAGTATTTCCGTAATGACTGTTTTAGTGAATATGTTTAAATAAATGTATTCCAAATGTAATGAGTTAGCAGGATGTTCATAATGAGTGCTTTCATGAAAATTCTTCTGTTATAAATTATTACTAAAATTTAATCATACTAAGAAGCAAAATTTTACTGCAACTTTCACGGATTTTCTTTTATAAATAAATAAATCGACTGACCATATATTTAAAGAGACGACGTTTCGGCTACTTTTTTGTAGCCCTTTTCAAGTCATTAAAAAGTGTATAGCCTGAAAAATAATAGTATTGTGGACATAATATCAGCAAAGTCAATAAAATTAATTAATGTCTGCATTAACAAAAAGTGTGTTAATAAATAAATAAAAATAAAAATAAAAAATAAATAAATAGAGCCGTATCGTATCAAAGGCAACGTATTGCCATTCGCCACAACAACGTGGATTACTCCCATAAACCCCACTCGACGCGAACGTCGCGGCTATCGTTAGATTGGCAGCGTCGACAATCCGCTCCGATTAGACATCCTAAAAGTCGAACCCCCCGTAAATTTCGGCCGAGTGCGAGGCTATCCGACTCGTTACGCGCGTAAAGCTCCGAGCGCGCGAGCAGGAGTCAGCGAAAATGGAAGCCGCCAGTGGACGGGCAGGTTCGAGAGGATGGGGGTCGAGGTTGACAAAAAAAGTTTTCTCGTTTACTCGAGTATCGAGCAGGCTCCGGGCCTCTCCGCTCAACGGGCACGTTGCGAGAGAGGCGGGGGTGGGCGCGGCACGGAGACAAAGATTAAGGAAGGCGCGCTGATGGGGGGAGGGGAAATGAGTTAGAGGGAAAGTCCTCTAATTTCCACTGTCACCATCCGTCGTCGGGATCCGCGCGCCTCCTGCGCTCCTTCCACCTCGGTCGCGATAACCGAGGCGATACATACTCCGCGTCGCGACCACAGAAAAGGTTCACGTGTTTCGCAGTGGTGCACTTACGTGTTTCTTCGATTTCTCCGTGTCGCACCCCTGCGACGGCTTATCCAACTCGCCTACGCTTTTGCATTTTTTTTCACGGAGAAAAATTTTCCATTAAAAATTACTATAGTTTTCCCTAAAGCGAGGACAAACTGGAACTATCAAAAAAGTTGCGATAATGAATAGCAAATTTTACTGTAAATATAGTAAAATTTAATATAACTATAGTAAAATTTAGTACAACTAT
>JAWWEN010042545.1:0-12793 GCA_035582955.1 Sycophila texana
CACTGTAAATCAGTGAATTTTCACTGTAAAATAGTTATAAGTGCGCAAACTTCACTGTTTCAACTTTAGAGAGTAAATGTTAATAAAATATACTTTGCTATATGTTATTATACTTTTTTTATTTTTTATTTTTTTATACCTTTTTTATAATACAATTGCATTCACGATATTTATATGCAGTATTTATTTCTAATTTAAAGCTTGTTATATTTATGCCGTTGATGAAACTGCGTGAAATGGGTACGTTTTAAAATGTAAATTTTTCACCGTACACTATTCCAGTTTAACTTTTAATCACTATCTTTTTGTAAAACTAATTGCATGCTATTTTTTTCCTGTTTGGGTTTTTTTACAACTTTCGTTTTTAATTAAAACTTTTTTAAGGAAATATTTTTTACTAGAACAGTGTTTGAATTGCATTGGATATGTAATAATATTTAAATGAGTATAAGAAAAATATATTTAAGTAAATTTATACTAATACATTTACAATTTCTCATTTGACTTTACTTTTACAATTTATAAATTCTGGTTGAAATAAAAATTAAAGTTTTTTAAATATAAATTAAATTCTAAGACTACCTTGCTATCTCGCATTTTCCACGCTACAAGACGTTAGTAAAGTGCACCTTCCGCATAAAAGGCTTTAACCTGTACTATAATCATTTACGATTACTCGAAGCGACGTCAGCACTACACTTGCGATTTCTCAATCGATAAAACTGAAAAGTTTCCTCAAGTGTGCTAAAATTCTAATATTTTGGATTTCGTTATTTACTTGACATCAATTAAAGCAAATCAAAGGCGTCTTTTAATAGTTATGAAAAATACTAACATTCACGAAAATCTATAAATATTTCTGTTTGCACAAATTCGCGTTATTCAATTAAATATGAGACTCCGAAGCTTCAAAGAGAAATTTGAGTGATATCTATCGCCAGTGAAAAACGGTGTCAAAGCTATCCGGATTAATAATGAACTTTTCTCTGTTTCAGCTCGTCTTCACCCCAACAACAGCTTTGCTCCTCACATTCGACTTTTTCTTTTTGTGCCTCAATGTGAGTACAGCTGTTGCCAATGCGACTCTCTATCCCCTTCTCTCACTCTCTCGCACCGCAACCTTTACTTGTTCATTGGTAACTCGCGTCGCGACTTCGTCCGCAGGTCTCTGTTTCTCGCTCATTCTGACCTACATTCCGGAGGAAAGCAAGTAAAGTGCCCGGCGGTCATGTGTAGTCTCGATTATGATCGTATCGCGTACGGTATTAGTTTCCGTCAAACGGGAAATTCATTGACACTACTGACTTTGGGAAACTCCCGCTTTTTCCGTTCCTGATATCGTGTCTACATTGATTTCATTTGCGTTTTTGACCATTTTTAGTTTTTAGCGGGAGGACCTCGCCGTACGGAAAATCTGATCGCTGTTCATTGCTATTCGTTACTTTTAAAGACAATAGTAAAAAAAAAATTATACTCCTGCGATTGGAGAAAGGTAAGATAGGCGATTTCGAATGTACATTGGAGATAAGCTTTTTCCATTAATTCCTGTTTAAAATTTATCTCCTACTTGAATTACATCGCGTGAACGGGGTTGTTTTAAGTTAATTAAAAGATTTTATTACCGTTGAATAATGCAGATTTACCTCATTTTAATAAAAAATAGCCTTTTTTTGAATGATAAAACTAAGTCCAATGAATCCCATAACAGTGAATATATTTTATCATATGCCCTTGAAATTCATAATTCATAAAAACTCTTGTATCAATGATAAAAATTCGACAAATGAAAATGAATTTATGACATGTGAAATCTAACACAATCACAATTCTCTGTTCCATGTGGAAAAATGCATACTGTACGGAATTCAGCTGTATTCGGTGCTGTGCGTAATCTCGCAATACCAAGAATACGCCGCAGGCCGAGGCACTGCATCCCACGATCATGAGGAAAGGGTCAGTATATAACTAAATAATTTTACGCGCGGCTTTCGATTTAAAGAATTTTTAAAAAAAAGTAATTTTCATAAGTTCACTTGTACATAACGTAGCCATACAGGAAGAGCGGAAAAAGGGATAATGGAGTAAATAATAACTTTACAATTAAAGCGACAACTGCTTATACAAATATTTTCAAAAAATATTACTTTACAAACATTTTTCATTCGAAACTCTTACTTTTAATAATTCGATGTTTTCAGTTAACGTAGTTTTCGAAAAACAGTAACATACAACGTAATTCAAATATCGCGATGCTCAAGTTCTAACTGTAATAAAACATTTCTTCGTGTTAACGTGGACAAGTATAAGAAAACGAAGTTTTAGGGAAAAAAATTTATTTGATTCAGTAAAACTTGGCATATGTCTGCTCGTCTCGAGTAATATTCATTCGCATATAGTCAACTCGAACAACAAACATTTTTATACTATCTGCTCCTGCCTTATAAAATACGCGGCCAATGAAGTTTTTATGCTTATGCCTCGGACATACGTACTTTATTTTTTCAAGATACGTAAGGCGTATGCTACGAAACCCATCCCCGGGGCATACTTGTGCAAAAAAAAAATGTAGGCACTCAGTACGATACGCGAATATTGTAAACGAGCTTAATGTTAATTTAAAGAACTTAAATGTGCAACAAAAAATTATGCAAATTAGAATGGAAAATTCTACTGCTAGAAATTATTCTGTATTTAAAGAAATAAGTATTAAAAGTAAAATATGAAGAAAAAAGTGCGTTTTATTTAAAAAAGTGTATAATGCATACTGGATTCTACTGCGATTGCTTAACTCCCCTGCATAATAAGTTCAGATATTCTGTACTGAAACATACGGTATTTCCACATGATACACTGCAGCTATCAAATGCACAGGTGGGTTAAACTGGCTTAAACGTGCATATAAAAGTCCGTATTACTATTTCCAAAAAATGTTTGTTCTTTCAATCCTATCTCGAATATAAAGAAGCTAACTTCCAGCACAAAAGTTTCTGTTTATAGCACTACTTTAAAAAGTAAGTCTCAATATAAAGTTTCGAATAATAAAACTAAAATAAAAAAATTTCTTATGAAAACCTACTATGTACGAATCTACTATAAATACGAAAGATATTGCAAATAACTTTAGAGAAAGAATAGCTAAAAACTTCAAAAGAATCATTTGATAAAATTTGTTACAGTTGCTAAAAAAATTATTCAAATTAACTGTTTTAATTTTATTTTTCCTGTTATCAACATTTTACTTTAATTAATCACTAATGAATCTTTGCTGCCTCGACAAAATTTTTTCCATGGAAGGAGTTAAAGTCTGCGTTTAGTCAGGCGTAACATTTTTTTTTAAAAAGAACTTCAGCAAATAATTGTTCTTTCTGAGTCAGTAATTGGAATAAGAGCACTTGAGTGGTTCGAGGAAGACTGAAATAAGAAGATAATCTAAAATCCACCGTGACGCTACACTAATCACGTTTCTGCAGTAGGAAATAACAGTATATTGCAGACAAAAGCGTCAGATTCGCCTCTTTTCCGCAATTATTATATTTGTTTCTTTGCTTCGTTAGAGAAATCTTTTTGTTCAAGCCTATGGGAACCTACGGGAATTGACCAGTCGGAGCCTTACGTACGAAAGATATTTTTGATTGTTACTTTTATGAATCGAAGCTATTACAAGCGATCTTTAATTTTTTTCGATACTATTGTCGTAAAGGACCTTTTTTGTTATGTCGATAGAAATAAGTATTTAATTATTAGGGCTACAATATTTTTTATTGTTGTTTAAAAAATTATATTGTTATATATTATATATAATTATTTAATGAACTTTAAAATCCAATGAGTTAATTAATATAATAATAAGTTATTTATTATTCGATGCTGAAACTAATGAATTGTCTTAGAATAAATATTAAATAAACAAAAAGTTTTAATGTAAAATTGAAGACTAGAACGTTCGTAGTAGAGGAGTTTTGGTGGAGAAAAATGATCAAGATGAACAAAATTGCTATTTGCAAATTAATTTTATTATAACTTATTAGTAAAGGGTCAAGCTCCGTTCTCTTTTTTATTTTAAATGAGTAATTGATAATTACGTTTTAAAAATAATTTCCCTTAAATTTTCGTGCAAAAAAGGCAAAGGGATAATTAGTAACCTTTAATAGTTCTCAAAGCCGGCGATAAAAGATGATAATCCATTTAAATAGCAAAAAAAGATCTCTGCCTATCTCATCACTTGGCAAAGCCAGCGACAATCTTCATTCTTTCTCTACGAAGCTCGATGCAAATGCATGGCTCGGAAAGCTCAGCACGACCGAAAAAAACGAAGTGACTGAGCGAGTCAGAGGAAGAGAGAGAGAGAGAGAGAGAGAGAGAGAGAGAGAGAGAGAGAGAGAGAGAGAGAGAACGAATGAGGGAGTGAAAGTGAGAGAAAGGAATGGGTCGGAGAGCCGAACAACATTTTCGAGAGCAGGACTCGCATGTAAATGAAGTGGTGTGCCCTCGAGCTCGCCTTAAAATTGATTACATAACCACTGAAAGGTAATTGCCGAGCGTGGTTGGTGTACCAAAAATTGTTTATTACGACGACAACAATCTGCTACGTTTTGTATCCATTAAGATTATTGGCCTACTGAGTCGCTTTGATTTTAAAATCACGCACACGCAAATTATCCAACTAAAAAAAAATTAATTACTAACGATTTATCCATAAAGCTGATTTTAATTTCGAAAAGTAAAATATAAATTAGTCACTAATTAGAGTCGTATTCATAAGTTTAAAAACAATTCGCACAACCCATTTTTCTAGACTCGGGTCACAACAATGGGAAAAAAAGAGGTTAAAATTAAAGGCTGGAAAAATAAAAAGTTCTATGAAAAAAAAGGGAAGAAACTTAAATCTGTAACTCTACCCTTTTAGTACCGCGCTTCTGGCTTTTTAACGTTCCCCGCACACATTTTCTCGAAACCCTTTTATTTGATACAATAAAAATATTGCTTAAATTGGTTAGTTTTTGGCTTTTCTGAAAACATGACCGACCCTCTCTTCTACAATTAAACGTGTAACAGCATGTTCACGTTTATTATTAAGAAAACCCAGAGTATTACGAATTTGCTCGAAAACCGATTTTTAATTTAAAAGGAATTCGATGTTGAAAGCAGGCTATTTCCGATTCTACTTTTTTTCTATCCCTTGCTTAAATAAAATGCTAATAGATTTCGTGGATTCCGCAATTGTGCAATTACTTGGTAATTCTGCTACGATTACAGAATTATACAATACATTTTTTAGATTAATAGATTTAGTGTTCCGTTTTCTTTTAGCAATACGAATATTATTGAAAAACTAATATGTAGACTAATTGTTTTTTTATTTTTATTTTATGGAATATGAACAAAAAAGGTTAAACAACAGTATCATTTAAATTATTCATCTCAACATTTCTAAAACTTTCTTCTAGAGTTACTAAATTGTTAATAATTAATAAAAAGATACTTCATTTTCAGTGTACGAAGCCACATACTCCTCATGATGAAGTTTGACACTGATGAATTCTAAATATTGGTATGTTATTTAAGTGAGCACGTAGGAGAATAAGTCTCAGGGATTTTTTTAAAACGAGTATTAGAAAGTTGTAAAATATTACGAATTTGAATTTTGAATTTTTGAAGAAATCATTAGTATAATTTTTTAAAGTGAAAATTAATTCCAATTGTAATGAAAGAGAAAAGAATCCCTCTGAACTTAAATGCTTCTTGTAGACTATTAAAATTACGCAGTTCATCGATGAAAAACTTCAGATTGTGGAGCTTTGCGGAAACTTACTTTAATTTCAATTAACTTTTGGAGTGATTTTATTTAGTTTTCAAATGCCTTACAATAATGCTGCTCTTACGCGTAATTTAAAAATTGAAGGAAATTGATTAAAAATTTCAGTGCCTGACTTTTTTGTTTAGCAATAATTTAGATAAACGCAAATATTATACTTATGTATGTCTATACAAATTAATTCGATTTAAATGTTTAAATTAAATTTTTTTAGCCTCACCTTATCCCGCACTGCAATTTTTATTTAATTTATTCAATCTCTTTTCTTTCACCCGCAGCGTGATACTGCACTTATCTCTAGTAAAATTTCTAGCAAAATCATGATAAAAAATCCGTCAACCTATAATCTGAACTTATAAAAAAAAAAAAAAAAAAAAAATTATACGATGTCGCAGAGTACAGCAGTGCGGTACACGGTACAGCCGACGACGACGGCAACGTCGTGCCTGAGTTCGCGGCGCGCGCCGACGAACAACGAGACGCGGATGACGGCGACGCCGACGCAGAGCCCGACGACGAACCCCAACCACCTGACGGTGACGGAGAGGAGCCCGACGGGCAACGAGCGAGCCGGCCGAAAGCACGTGCAGTTCCCCGACACCGTATCCCTCAACACCGACAAGACAGGTCCGATTGACTTTGCGCGCACGCTCTTCTCACGATTGGCGCGCTCACGCTGCTTACCTAATGAAAAAAATAAATAAATTCATAATACACGAGATGCCGTCACGTGTTTTACGAGGCTAATTTGTTTTACGGATTTTTCAAGCGCAGATGACGGGAGCGACGACGGGATATTGCGCACGGGGTAAATTAGGCACGATTAAAGGAGCGCTTATCCTTACCGAGGCTGAACTTCTCATGCTTTCAACTTGTTCTGCTTTTAAGTAGAGAGTGTTTAATTTCTTATAGTTAGTGTTGACATTTGTTTACGTATTAATTTGACTCGAGTAATTTCTGTGAATATTTTACTTGTGTAATTTTGCATGCGATGATTGGAATACCGTGCACAAACGGAATAACGTGATTTTAAATGAGTATTTTTATTTTAATCTCACAAAAGATGATTGAAAATAAATATTATTATTTTCCTCGAATTTCGGTATTATTCTATTATACTGTTATTAATCTCATTCGTTTAAAGAAAATATTTACGTTTTCAATTAAAATTTTCCAATGGGAAATCGATGAATTGCGTTCGAGTACGCAGTTCTGGTGCATGATATTTTAATTATCAATCAGTTATGGTTATCTTATTCAAAATCAAAATGTAGATAATTAAGAAAAAATTGTTTTCTATGGTAAAATTTGTTCTTAAAATTTCATATAATAGAACTTATTGTTTAGCTTGAAATTAGCGCATGAATTGCTAGTCAATAATTAATACAAAAAGTAAGATCTGCTAATAATTATGATAGTAATATTATTTATTTAAATAATAAACAATTAATTCACGCTATCTAAACAAATCTTACATTTTGACTACTTTTTAATAAAACACACAAATTTTCTTTAATTTCTAGAAATGTATAATATCGGGAGTTGCGTTTGTAAACAAAACATGTAAAGCTCGAGAGCTCAGAGCGCAATCATTTTCGTGGAGCTTGGGCATGCCAATTTCAGGGAATTCTCTTACGCAATGTTTCAAAGGCTCACTTACTGTGTTGCAGATGAAGCCGTCTCTGTTGAGATAAAACAGCCCACTGGCCCCCAAACGGAGGAGCTCATTGTCCCAGCCGACCGCCAGTGGGAAAAGGACAGTCTCATCGAGATGAAACATCTAAGCAATGGTCAATTGTGAGGTTTCGTCTTGAATATTGACGCTCTCCAAATAAAATACCTTTTTTCATTTTATAAAGTGGTTTCGATAACGGAAATTGTAAAATTGCAAGGGTACGGGAAAACGACATTTAACCATATGGAGATGGATAAAGGAGTAATGCTTCCATAACTTATCTTTACAAAAAGTTCTAAATTACTGAAATTGAAAAATAATTATTAACTTATGATAAGTTTTGGTAGTTTGTTATAAAATAATTTGCTTATTCATTGGAATACACAAACAATCTAATTTGTTACTTTAAAGTATCTTATAAATTTTGTTTCATAAAAAAGGAAGTGAATGAACTTATAAAACAAGTAAGTAATAAATATTTACTTTAAAAGAAAAAAACTTAAAATGAGTGAGAATTCTCCTTTTGGAGTTGGTACTATTGATATAAATTAATTAGACCTATGGATATAAATTAATTGGATCCGAATAAATTAAGGATTCAACTTTGTGTATATACTTGTACCTATATTTACTCAACAAACTTTTAATTAGTACCAATTCATATTAACATGAATAAGAAGATATCATTGTGTGTACATAACAAAATCTGTATAAAAAAAAACATTTGAGGGATCATGATTTCAAGAAGACCAATATAATAATATAGAATTTTTCTCTATTATCAAAAATATTTAGATAACTTTTTTACTATAAAGTGATTTAAAGCTAGAAAAAATTCCAAAGCTATAATCCACAATTGAAATCTATTATCTTTCATCAGACTTGTCTCGATTCAAAATTCATAGGTCATAGCTTCTGTCAAAATCTGTTTATCACATTGGTCTACAATTTTTAATGTCGACATAAAGAAAAAAAGAGCAAATATATGTAAAGTACAGATTTTGTATCGGATTTATATAAGCACTAGTCTGAAAATCAACTGATTTCTAATAGAAATTTGAAATATCGATATAAACATAAATTACTTTACAATGCAATACTGTTTTCTCAAAAAAGAAAGTTAGAAGATTCTTTGTAATACTAAAATATCACTTAATTATTTTACGAAATGATATTTTAGTATTTCAATAATTATATGATTATATTAGTGTCTTAATGCAGTTACGACCCCTTAAAAGAACAGAGAATAGACATTTTAAGTAAATTGTGATGATATTAAATAATAATTTATATAAAAATGAATCAATTATCTAAGGTAGAAAGATATCCTTTTAATACAAGTAGCATTTCATTATCTCGTAGAGTTCATAAAATTGTTTGCTAAATTGTATATCACACGTAATACATAATTAAAATAATTTTATAAATTGTAATTTATATAATTTATTTTTATGCAATCAATTTAAAGTTACTATTTTTAGTGAAGTCAAGAACTGTAAATTATATTGCCATAAAATTGAACATTTGTGATAATTAGTATATAAATATAAATATATATTTGTATTGCCATAAATTTTAGGAATTATACTAACATAAAATAAGATTTGTAATATATATATCAATTATTGAAATGTGCTTTTCCTAACTACAAACTCTACCTGTGCTTTTCAATGCCATTTTTCTTTTATAAATAGATTACTGTAATATATAATAAAGCAAAAAAATATGTATATGTAATTATATATATTTTGTTTTGAACATGAAAGCTAGCTTTAGTTACAAAAACTTAGACAATAGTAAACAAAATCGAACAAAATATTGCATTTATCGTAAAAAGTTGAATCATTCCTTTGTAATTTGTTTTTTTCTTTTAAATTTTTCGATTATGTACTGTCGATTCTATCTAAAATAAAATGAATATAAAATAAACTGCTTATTAAGTTTAATTAAATTTCAATTCACGCAAAAACATTAAATCCCTTTTAATTTAATTAAAAATTTAAAAAACAAAAAGAAAACAGAAGCTTTCAGCATCTCAGTGATGCAATGTTTCTCTTGTCAAAATAAGTTAAACAACACCATTTGAAGTTCCTCGATGCAACGTTGCAGGATATTACTTATAGGTATGTCTTTTGTATTAGAAAATCCTATGTTGTCGAATTTACAAGAAAACTTCTCTTATTTGTACATACCTAAAAGTAAAATACCAAAATATTAAAAATAATCATTTGAAAGTAAAAAAAAATATAAATATGTAATTTACCAGTGAGACTGTAGGCTGCACTTCCGCCCTCGCCAACAGCACCGCAAGCGCCATGGAATACCCTGGGAGACTGCTTTCTGATGATATTATCGTTGTCTCTCAGCAAAATGGCACTTTTTCGACTCCCGACCGCGTCAACGAAAAAAAAATAATTAAAAAAACATCGAACTCGTGGGAGGCAGGGCGTATCATGCACCTCCCGAGCACTCACTCCCGTCCGCGAGACGAATAACAACCCGACGCGAACCGTGGCTTCGAAAAGCCATTTTCGTCAGCGAAACTGCACTAGACTTCTTCAATTCCATCTTCTTCTTCGACTCTTCGTGCACCGTGCAGCCGAGCTCCATCCTCGACTCAACGCGAACCGCGCGGCTACACTGAATTTAGCCGATTGCAGAGGACGACCGGACGCGCCGTACTTCGGAGGGTTATTCGTTCGACAACCTCCGTAGCTCGCGGGGCAACACTTGTGCCGATTGCAGAAGCGACCGACCGCGCCGTACTTCGGAGGGCTTTTCGTTCGACGACCTCCGGTATTTTGCGACGCGAGAGATGACATCGCCCGGAAATTTACGTTCGCGCACGTCCGCGCCGCGCCGAGGAGGGTGATCCGCTCGACGACCTCCTTTTTCTTTCGGTGGAACAATAGCTGCACTATATTCGATCAAAAATATCCGCACGCGTCGCGACGACACTCAACTTTTTGCAGCTTGACAAACTCAAAAAACAAACTACGTGCAATCATGCGCTCCGCCAAATGAACACTGGCCGCAAGCCGCGGCCGCGGAGCTAATCAGCGGCGGCCACCTCTCCCCTCCCCTCCTCTCGTTCGCGGCGCTGAGTCGCGGACCGGCGCCGATTCCGAGAATTGGCCCGCGAGCCTCGACGGTTAACTTTCCTAGAATTCTTCCCTTTTTATTGATTTTTCTTTTTACTCTTTTTTTTTAACAGAATAAAAAACTACTTTAAATTAATATTATTTTCCGACGATTTTTACACGACGAATGCATTTTACAATCGATGTTAAACGAAAAAATGAGAATGAATATTAACAATTAATTTAGAAATTGACTTCCGGCGGTTTTAAAGATCTTATATTTTTTTAACGACCTGCATATTTATTTGTTCGTGAATCTAGTCAAACGAATTCATTATAGATAAGAAAAAAATCGAGAAATTCGCGGTGAACTAAGTAAAAAGCAAAAAATTTCAAATTTTAACGATCCATAAAAAAAAGAAAATTACGTTGGCCGCGGACCCAATCAGCGGCCGCTGCCCCTACCCCCTCCCTTCTGCCGCCGCGCCGAATCGCGGCCCGGCGACGATTCCAAGAATTGGCCCGCGAGCCTCGACGGTTGCCTTTCCTGGAATTCTTCCCTTTTATCGATTTTTGTTTTTTACTTTTTTTTTCGGCTCAACGAAATAATTTTAAATTATCACTTTTGCAAATAATATTTACACGACGAAGATGTTTGATACTAAATATCGCGACCGGGGAAGCAAAAATAATTTCAACAGAAAATTTGGAAATTACACTACCGGCCATTTTGAAGATTAAAAATTATAATTATAAGAAATATAAAAAATCAATTAATTCACGACGAGCAGAGCAGCTATTGTTCCAGTACAGTAATTGACGTGCCGCGACGAGGAGGAATATACTTTCGCTCAACAACGTCCTTCGTAACTCGCAGGACGACTTTGCACTTACATACACAATAGTCGGATGCATCCGTCCGCGCCGCGACGAGGAGGTGGATCCGTTGATCCGCTCGACAACGACCTCCGTCTTTCTGCAGCTTCACCGGTGAGATCCATGAAAAAGCGCACGGCCGCGGGAGCTGTCAAGCTGTCAAGGCCGCTGTTTGCTCGGGTTGGTGCCCTCCGACCCCCCCAGCTTACTGGCCCAAAGCAACCAATCAGTGCCTCCCCCGACAGATTCAACAAGGGTGCTCTTCTCGCCGGGGAATTTTCAAATTTAAAACCTTAATTTTTTCTTTATTCATTCATCCAAAAAATAAAATAATTAATTTTACGTTATTGTTATAAATAACCGAGAGTGTCGGTATAAATATATAACGTAAAGTTAATTATTTCATTTTAGAACAAAGAAAAAATTCAGATCTATTAAATCTTCACAAAAATGTATTAATAATAATAGTCGTATGTTGTAAATTATGATTATATTCCATTCTCCCATTTTACATTAATTAACAAAAGTACCGGAAAAAATCTATTAAAATTAAACAGCGAAACAGCTTAATATTTATATTCCTACTACCTACAGCTAAAACAAGCGTACATTAATTACTCCAACAACGTATAAATTACGTATAACTTTAGCGCTACAACGACCCAATCCCCTCGTACTCGCTATAAGCCATCGCGGCAAAAAGCCTCGAAGGAGCCGCGCAAGCGGCGCGTGCCTATACAAACTCATTCGGCCTAAAATTCGCAATGCGCGCACACAGCCAACCCCGAGACTGGTTATACGGATCACGCAGAAACTTCGGTGGGACGCCGCATGGATGATCTGACTCGCGGTCGCGACGCCTCATTAACATCGGGCTCAAGCCCGCCCACCTCGTCCCCGGCGTCTTTTGTAATCCGCGACGGGCGGGGATGCGCTTTTTGGCCGTCGCCGCGTGATGAACGAGCTACCGGTGGCAGGGGGTTGCAGGAAACTCGCGGAGCGCCGCACGCGACCTCGTTTTTCTCGCGCTGATGCGCCCGCTCGTTTACCGCCCCGAGCACACTGGATTCGGCCGCTGGAAGTGTACACACGATTTAAATGACTATTATTCGGGAGGTCGGGCGTTTTGAAGAAAAATTGACGCGTCAATTTCGCGCCGGATGAGAGTGCACGTCGGGCGTATTTTATGTGTACGTTACTTATATATATGCAACGGCTCGTTAAATCCTTTCGTTTTGGAACGAGGTGCAATTTTCTTGTGTACATATACAGAATACGTACACTCGCCTCGAATTGAAACTCGAAGAACAATTTAAAAATTTTCATGCGACGTTGCAAATATTTGAA
>JAWWEN010042556.1:0-12787 GCA_035582955.1 Sycophila texana
CAACTATAGTAAAATTTACTGGTTATTATACTAATTTTTTTGATAGTTCCAGTTTGTCCGCGCTTTAGGTAAAACTAATAGTAATTTTTAATGAGATATTTTTCTCCGTGTATTGGTATAAAGCAAAAATTATATAATGTTTTTTATATATCTTTCAGTATGTACATACTATTCAATTACAATTACATCACTATTTAGTTAATAAACAAAAATATATTTTGTTAGATAACTATACTACAATACAGTAGAAAACCTTTCAACGTCGTTACTTCAACAATAAATAAATTATTTCGCGACAATTTCTCGCACGACTTGATATATAATAGGAACATAATCGTTTAAGAACAGAAAAAGAAAGTAGTGTATGCAAGCAGCGAAATAAGTAAGTGTAATGATAAACTTGTAGAGAAAATTACACTAAAGAAATATACCTTGCACCGCCGCGGTATCGCGTCGCACTGGTGCCTGCCGGCATGCCAGAGCTTTCGGCGGAGCCGCTCAGGCCAGATACCGGGGCACTGGCCGAGAAAATATCGCCGTTGCGCGACATCGAGCCAGGAACATCGACGGGAGCGCTCGCGGGCGGCGGTCCTTGGGGGAATATGCTCTGTACGTGCGGACGGCTCTCGGGCCGCATTGACGTCATCGTCATTTGTTCGTCAACTTCTTCGATCACGCCGATTCTCATCGAACCACCTGGACCTGTAAATTTAATGTATAATCAGAGTGTTTCTTTTTTTTTTACTTTGAATGGTATTCGTGAGTGTCGATAGAAAGTCATACTAAAAATTGAGAGGGTCTAGTTTCAACAGTTTATTGAACGAAAGAATTATTAGTATTTGAAAAAAAAAAAATTAAAAAGAAAAGTAGAAAGTAAATGCTTATAAAAAGAAATTATATTCGTTATTACTAAATATATTCACTTTTCTATAGTATTATATATAGTTTCTTTTTTTTTTTCATTAGAACACTTGTTGAGTAGACTGAGTCGATAAATAATTTAATATTTTTGCAGTTTGATATTATAGAATACAAGACAATCTATGGAAAGTGGAACAAAAAAGATTAATTCAGGTACACTTTCTGTAAAAATAAACTACCACTACATTTCTCTTATTTGAGTGAATTTTTAGTTACTCAAGTTTAGAAGGTTATTGATAGAGATTAATTTACTATAAAATCGAATAATTTTACTGAATTGCATTTATACAGCATTATTGCTCAATTAGAATTCAACTACTACAATTTTTCTGTCTGACATTTGCCTCTTTCAATATTGAACAAATGAAACTTCACTTAAACAAGTAGTCACTTTACTATACGTGAGAAATCTTCCACTTATTGTAATAAGTGAGCCATCTCAAGTTCGAATTAATTTTCCTTATCAGAATTTACAACACGGAATTCACAATTTTTTTATACTTTTATGAGAGAATGGAAATGTACAACTGCAATTTTCAGTGGGACATTATTCTCGGCACATCAAATTTTTGGTAAACAATAAAAATACGCGATTTACCGGGTACTTTTAAAGAAGCTGCGGAAGTAGAATTATGAAGTCTCGCCGGCGTTTTAGTACCGCTTGTACCATCGGGCCTATCCTCCTTATTAAATATCCTTTTAAGTACATTAGTAACACTGTTGATTCTCGTGAGCGACCCTCCGATGTTACTCGGAGTCGAACCGCCGCTAATATTTCTGTCTCGATTGCTGACTCGACTTGCGCTTCTGTAAAAATTGAACAAAAAAAAAAATTGACATCGCAATTTTTTATATGACAATAAAACGAGCGACAGCAACATACCTAGAGATTTTACCACCTGCCACAAAGTGAATCCCCGAAATAGCGTCGTCGTTCAAATCGTTTTGATACTTTTGCTGGTACTCCTTTTCCATTTCGTCTATTCTGACGGAGGAGGGCTGCAGCTCCTGCTGCGCGGCCGACAGCTGAATTCCAGCCGTCGATGGCTCCGGGTGCTCTTCTCTGAATGGCTCGGCAGCGGCGGTGTACGGCAGTTCCGTAGGAAAAACTTCATCCCAGTACTGATCCCGAATCAATTCTGGATGCTCGTGATGCATCTCGTCGACTATCAGGTAACTCACCTAAATTGAATTTTAAAAATAATAATTTGAATTTAAAAAAGAATCGTGTTTTATTTTTAAGATAAGACATAATGAGTGATTTGGAAAATTTTGTTAAATTTTTTTGTTTAGATAGCGTTAGATCCATTCGATAAGATATATCGAAAAATCGCAAGGTTAAATATCGCGTGTCCTCACACGATAGTACACTATGTATAGATACACTACCGCAGTGTACTATGGTGACATCATCGCTGTAATGCATCACGCGAAATTGTAACTGCGATATGAAATTCTTGATAAACATTGGAAATTATGAAAACAGAATGTGCGTGTCGATTATTTTAATGGATCTAGTGCAATGTAATTATATGATATAATTATATAAACTGAGAAAATTTTTCTGTAAAAATAACACTGAAGCCCATCATAAAATTTACTTGAAAAAGCGTAATCATAAACAGAGGAAATTTTGCCACTAAAAATTCCCTGCTACAAATTCAGTATTTAAAGAGGTTTACTAAGAGTTAGAATGTAATCTTCAATGCTGAATCTGCATACATTTTAATTACACTGATTACATTAATTCTTATATTAATCTATTTTAAAATTCAATTTCTAACAGGGTTACAATAGTCAATTTTAACGTCTTCAGAGTCTAAAATTATTAGAAAAATTACAATAGATACTTGTCAAATTGATTATAGATTCTTCTAAAATTTTCTGTAAATCTAACAAATTTTGCTATAGATATGGTCAATTTTAGAAAAAACTATTAAAATTTTTCCAATAATAAATTTCTGTGAATATTAATATTGATTATTACAATTTTTAGTAGATCTTTTAATAGATACAATTATTACCATTTTTAGTAGATCTTTTAGTAAATAGAATTATTACAATTTTTAGTAGATCTCTCTGTGTATACGTCGATTTGCAATACTGAACATTTTTACAGGAATATCTCTGAAAATTTTACCTAAATCCTCAACGTTTTAAAAAACCTTCGTAATTTTTACAATGATATGCTCCGTAGTTTTTACGCAAAATGACCAACCGTCGAAATTTCAAACAAACATCTTTATCTTTATTAAATATCTTTACTAACGTTTATTTTGTTACTTATATCATCCGCCAACTTGTTGAATGTGTATTAATTTTAAAAGTAAGAGATTCTCGTGAATAAAATAAAATAAAATAAAACAAAAATTACAGGAATTTTCTCGAAAAAATGTTCAGTGCATTGTTAATGTGATTTTAAAAGTGAGCTTCGCCGCAATTTGTATAACAGAAGAATTCTCTCAGTTTAGTTAAGAAAAAAACAAACCAACATCCTGATTATACACGGAGAAACGTGGATAGTAACGATCACCAAACTGTTTGGGTGAATTGGAAACGATAAAACCACTTTTTACTAATTACGTAGTAATAATAATTAGTAATAAGTTAGGACTTATTATTCAACCTTTAGGAAATCAGTACTATAAGTTTTTTTAATCGTAAAGGGTCATATAAACTGATAATACTGATTACCTAAACGTTTACTTAAATTTTCAAGTAATTAGTAAAAAAAAGTGGTTTTATCGTTCCCAATTTACCCATAAACAGTCTGCTAATTATTACTACCCATGTTTACAATTAATTGCGTTTAATTGTGTACAATTGAAAAAGAAAAAAATAACTTTGTGGATAAAGATTTCCACCTGCAGATTCCTGTCGACGATCCAGTTGACCTCGAAGTCGTCGTCGTCCTCCCCAAAGGGATTAATTAACGTCTCGGCGACCTTGAGCCACCCCATGTAAAAGAACATCTCGAGCGTGGTGAACACCGGGAAGTAAATGTCGACCGTCTTGGGCTCCTCAAGTATCCACTGCTGGCCGATCACATTCGTAAGGAAGTAGGTGTACACGGCTATCGTGACCACTTGAGTATAAACCAGGGGTATGCTGATGGTGTCGTAGTGCACGAGGCCGCCGCACGAGCCCCTGAACTTGTTCAGCTCGTCGATGAGGGTCTTGACGGCGAAGTCGTCGCGTATGCGGCCCTCCTTGCGGGCCCTTGTGACGATGCTCGACGCCCAAACGATCGGCAGCCAGTGTTTGCTCGGCTTCGGGAATTTGTTATTCAGACTTTGAAATATCACCAGCTCGTTTTCCAATAACAAGCCTGCGTCCACGTAATGCTCCATCGTCGGGAAGCGCTTCTTCACGCGCGGCGAGACGTTCGCCAAGACCAGGGTCAGGCACACGCACACATATCTGCAATTCAACGGCGACACATTAATAATTCATCGCGACATATCTTACACTCTTTCTTTCTTTTCTTCTTTTGTTTTTTTTTTTTTTTTTTAACACTGTGTTGTAAATTGATTTGCATATTCGGTCTTTTCTTTTCTCTTTTATGTTAGATATAAATAAGCGAAAAAATGTTTGCACTGCCAGGGAACAATGAGGAAACGATGCATGTGCAGATTTGTATAAATTTAGATGCACTATTTACGTAAGCGAATTTCAGTTGTTTATTAAGTCCGACGGATTGAAAGGTGAATTGAAGACGAATGATTTCTTTGGATTGGATTTGGCAAAGTTTTGGATTTCTCGTTTGTCTTTCATCATTTTAGTTGATTATGATAACATTTTCCTATAACGTAGTAGTAAACTTATAAATTATGCAAATAGTAGCTGTCATAAACAGTAATTATGCATTCGAGTGAGAATGATGTTATGTAACTATAAAAAAAAGGGAAGATGCGAAGAGAAAGTTGCTAGGCAACGTTAAATTTTTATATTTTACAATTTAATGCAAATGTTAAATAATTTATTTTATTCAGTCTGAATACTCAATGTCTTTGTGTATTAAAATAAAAATTACGTTTAAGCAGTTTTACAGTGAGAGAAATGTTTTAGTAAAAATGGCAAGTCGTTTAGTAAAAATTACTTAACTGTTTGAGACATTTCGAGAGAAATTCATAAACTTTTCAGTAAAACTTGCCAAAAAATTAGTAAATTTAGCCAGACAGTATTGTAATTTTTACTGTATTTATGGCATAAATTTTACTAAAAAGTTTAGTAATTTCTCTCGAAATGTCAGTCTGCGACAACTTTCCTAAATAGTTCAGTAATTTTTACTGAACGACTTGTAATTTTTACTAAAACATTTCTCTCAGTGTATTTCAAACATTTGATATTGTAATCTAAAAATTATTGCCAACAAGTATATACGAGATTCTTACAAAACTCAATAAATTTTGATTAAACATATTAATTTTATTAAACCTACTATAAGTTTCTAAAAAAAATACTACTAATTAATGTAAGTACAACAAACGAATTACAAAAACAAAAATGTTAGTGATAAAGAATATTTTTCAATATTATCACATACCGTGTTAAATGCGAAAGAAAACACAATTTAATGATTAAATTTTTGTTAATTTTGGACTTAAATATACAAACGTTTAAAACCCGCTAAATTTCTCATTTTCAAGTTTTTAGAAACTACCCTATGCATAAAGACTGCTTCATTTTACAGCATTTCGTAAGAATATTATCTATGGTAAATAAATAAATAAATAAGTAAATGCAAGCTTAAAAAAAAAAAAGAAACGCAGCCTTCCAGCCGCACTTCATGATTGACACCCGATACAATATTTACTCGATAAATATTATCGCACTCATTCTGCCTGCCCTAAGCGTCTGCACGCAACTCAAATGTTTAACCAAGCAGTCATAAAATCCGACTGTTTCAAATAAAATAAGCGGGCAAAGAGAGAACGAATCGCTTTACGCCCTCAATTCGTGCGAACGCATGCATTCGCTTTATCCCCTCATTTCGCAGACACATTTGTAGACAATTAAAATTAAGCGCTCCCAATCCAATCATCGTTGCACGCACCTAACTATAGTCCGTCTCATGAGTCGCCCCCGCTCGTCGTTGCCGTGGATCGTTGCCGAGACGAAGACCGCGATGGAGTCGGGCCACGGTATCGTTATATACTGATTCCACCATCTGTTCATCACTATCGTGACGTAGAAGCCCAGGACGAACGACAGGGGACTCGACGAGGTGTGCTTCCGGCAAAATTCTACTACTTTCTCGAAAATCCTCTTTTGGTCCTCGTCCAGGCCCATTCGGTACAGTCCCGAGAGCGAATAGTAGATGGTGAGGAACAGCAGCATGTCCGTCCATATCAGCTTGTAGACGCTCGCCTTCCATCTGCAATGAAAAACGAAGCGATGAAGTACAGGCCTAATATCTATTAATAGAGAATTTCGTCATGAAATAAAATAGTAATTTTGTGCCATTTTCTGGGATAATATTATTTTCATAATTTTTGATTGAAATTTTCACTTTTTTGGAAGTGACTGTATACGTTTTTCAAGTACAAATAAGTGATATTTTTTTATATTATTGCTCTTGCAATGAATATCATTTTAATTTTCAAACAAAATTTGCAGATTATTTTATTTCGATTAATTTATATTTATAGTAAGTACCTATGCTTTTTTTTACTTATTCAATAAGTGAATATTTATTTATTTATTTTATTTATTCTACGTGGAAGATTTATAAAAAAGTGAATGATGCACTTCGATTAAGTGCATTTCTATTTGTTTGAGAAATGATGATTCAATTCTTCACGTACAAATAAGTGATATTTTCAAATAAGTAGACTAAAAATTACTTTGAAAATTCACTTATTCCAAGTGTATAAAAAAACGTTTATTTCAATTTGCCATTTTTAGATAAGTGATAAACTCATCTACGTACGATACCCTAAAAGTTAATCCGGGTTTGGAACTGGTTTTAATCTATTGCTTAAAAAAAAAAGATATTATTTTTGTAGCAAGTCAATATTTACTTATTCTACGTAAAAAAAACTTTTGACAATGTGAATAAATAAATAAATACACGTTTACTTATACGAATTTAGTATAAAAAAAGTATTATTGAACGAATTTATTTAATCGATTTCTTTTTTTTTGTTCATTTGTTACGTGGACGTAATGAAAACGAGGAACGCTCGATCACAAAATCAATTATATCTGGCAAAATTGCAATAAACTATTTGAAAACTGCCTTCGTCAACGTTTTTTTCTAATAATTGCTACTGTGACCTTATGTAGCGCTGTTATTACAGTACTTGAGCATTAAAGAGTCTTCTGATCATAAACCAAATAAGTGAACGTGTCACATTTAACACCAGCGAGGTGGTAACAGCCTTGCTCTGTTTTATAATACGATTCTAGTTAAATATCGGAAAATAAATGGCACGCGAGGATTTAATGCAATGAAAGTACACAGACGAAAAATACCTACGTATTAATATGTAAAATAATGATTAAAATCGCGAAAAAACATTTATTATTAATACACTGTGCAAATTTAGTTTAGCGTTGAGTAATGGCCACTTTTCTTAAGCGTCCGAAAATCAATAAATTTATATGATTTTATGAGGTTTACAGCTGTCAAACAAACAAAGAAAAGCACTTCAGAATGAACACTACCCAAGAAGAAATCAATAAAACACTAAAAAATTATTCCAGGAAAATTCACTAAAAATATAATTTGCAGCAGGGATACATACTTGGAACATAAAAACAAAATAGCATAGTTTTTTTAAATGAACATTATAATTTGAAAATTTTTGAAGTGTGTCAAGAGACTATAATAATTTGCAACAATTGTTCCTACTTATTTCCACTCTACTCTCAATGCATCGAAATAAATTATACGCTTTGAGAGTTAATTTTTTTCTGCAACAGTTCCAACCACTTAATCTATATATTAATTTAAAGAACAACGAATTTCTATAAGTCGTGTGTAAGATACTACAATGTAAATTATACATTTTGAATGTTTATTTTTTTTTTCTGCAGCAGCTTCCTACTTAATTTTTATACCGTTGAAAAAAAAATGTTTGTATGTATTATTTTTTAGATTTAGATTCAAATTCTATATATGGCTTTAAAATTTGATAATTAACAATATGTTACGATTTAAAATAAAAAAATAAGAGAATTTTTATAAAACGTGTGGAAAATAATATACTTTCCGATCCTACTCCTATGTTTTACCTTTTACAATCAAATAATTATGTGTGGTTTTCAAATCTGTTATTTAATGACATATGTACATATAACTTTTAAACCAATATAGAGTTTTTAACACATAGCAGGGTCAATTAACGATCTTGTTTTTTCTTCGTTTTTTTGCTATTTTAGTGAGCTTTAGTGAGAAATAACTTGAGTGACCTTCTGCGTCGACAATGTTTAACGTTGAAACTTAACATTTTGGCCTTCTTCACATTTTTTAACTTAAGTTTAAGTAAGCATAATGACACTCTCCACGTGAGAAAAATATGCTAAGAGAATTTTATCGTAAAAATTATGGTGAAGCTCTCCCTAAAAATTACGTGAAAAAACTTAATTCTAACTAAACAGAGGAATATTACAGAAAAATCGGTGTAATTTTAATAAGTATAAATTTGTTCAGGAAGCTTTGCCGTCATTTTTACGAGAAAATTCGCATAATTTTTTCAGGGCTTATCTTGTAAATATTACAAAGTTTCGCCTAAGTGATTATTTTACCGTAAAAATTTCCAGCGTTTGCAAATCGTCCCTCGATTACGTCTTTTCACGCGAAATTTTTATGGAGATCTTCATGACCACAATTTTGTGGTATTACAAAAATTTCTTTGTTTTATTTTCATTTATAATTCATTCAAAGAACTGTAAAAAATTTTAATATTATCATATGTTAAGTGAAGGAAAAATAAATTTAAAGTCTAAATTAAATCTACTTTTGTTTACTTTTGTTTATACTATTGTAAATTTATCTGACTTAAATAAACAAATAAATCTATCTAAATAAAATATTTAATAACTATACGGGTAAATGAACGAAAGGAAAAAAATTATTTAAAAGAGTATATCAACATTTTCCTCGCACGATCAAGTGCGTTGCCCCGTCAACAGACAAGTAGTTTTTCTTCTCATATTGACCTAACTAATTAATTTTTCATTCAGTTCTATACATTTTCGCGCGAACTATAAATTATTATTTCCGTTTACAATTCAGCCCCAACTGTTTGCACATTTCAAGAAAGAGTAAAGAGTGTCGCAACGATCGTTCTACGCTGAAAAAAAATTTGGTAATTTTAATTAAATATATATTTCAATAGTACTTGTTAAATATTTCTTTGAATCGCCTACATATATTTCTTTAAAAAACTAAATGAATTTATTTATTTCTAAATAAATTTAGTAGTTTCAAAAAAATAATTACTATTGATTCAAAGAAATATTTAACGAGTATACTATCGAAGTAAATATTTACTTAAAATTACAAAATTTTTCTCTCAGTGTACTTAAAAAGTGTGCAATAACAAACTCACCTTAACAATAGCTTCAAGAAGCAGCCGAAACCCCTGCAGGTGGCGACTTCTGCGGTATACGACACCGTCATGTTTCCACGCGATTCACTGAAATGAGCATGAGTACGAATACCATTGGCAGTTGACCAACATTCGCTCGGAAAAGTCCAAGAGGGCCGCTCAAATCATACGATCCCCAGTGAATTCGAACTTTCCGTCATCCTCCTGCGCTTTCTCAACGATTCCAGCCGATTTCCCCCAAACATCGTACCTGAAACTCAACAATAAAAATGAAAAAAAAATAAAATAGCGCACCAATTACTAGCGTTTTCACATTCTCATTTCGAAATAAAAGAAAACAAAAAAAAAAAAGAAAACAGTTTTTTCAGCCTTGTTAAACGTTCGCCGAAGCATCGGAGCGCGCGCGAAACGAACGCGATTCGGGGCGCCGGGCAGATTCAGGTCACGACTAAGCTTCGCTTAATTATGCAAAAACAAATTGCATTTAATATGTAGCCGAGTGTGCCTCCGGGAGATCGCGCACCGCACGAACAGACCCATCGATCCAGTTGTTTTCCTGAATCTTAAGTGTCAGTGAGAAACCGCAGAATAATTTTTGCGCCTGTATACACCTCGCCTGGGCTTATGCACTGCAGGTATATGTTATATATATATATACATATACGTACACAGCATTGGGCGTGTGCGTAGTACGGACTCGCCTCGGGGCGGATAGTGTACAATATCATCTCGCGGCTCCAGGTTCCATTTTTTTCTTTTTTTCTTCTTTTTCTTACTTCCAGCGCGCCTCGGCCGTTAATAGTCGTCAGGGATCGCGGAAGCCTTGCCTTAGCGGCTCTTTTCCCGGAACGAGCGTAATTGTCGAGGAAAACGCCGGGAGGAGAGAACATTTTTTCAATTAACGCGCGCCGCGTGCATCGGACAAATAAAAGTGATTTGACTCGACGACGGAATGGGTCTGTTGCGTCAAACCACATCACGTCGTCGTCGCTCGCTCATTTATGTATGTATCCGCGGCTAAAGAGAAAAACTGCAGTAAGGTCCACCTTTTTATGGTTCTCGAGAAAATAAGCTATTTTAATTTAACAAAGTACAGATTTTTAAAATATGTACTTTCAGGTGCAACACTGTGATGACTTATATTGGTATTTAAAATGTCTTTCGACTTTACGTACAGACAGACTAGAAAGTCATTGTTATTAAAACTAATCAATTACCGTATTATATCGTACGTTCGTTATATATATATATAACCATACGTTGTTTTTCCTTTAACTTGGACGTGAACTTGAGCTGTTCTCTTCGCTAATTTTGCTTTTGATGATGATTTCATTTACTTTTAAATAGAACGGAATATAATAAATGTTTATTGCATATTACAGTATTTACGACAAATTTAAATATCTTTGTTTAACGTGTGTAAAGTGTATATAAAATTTTTGTTTCTCTTTTTATATCAATTCAATTGCAATTCAATTTTATAAAACATAAGTTACGAAAGTCACAATCATTTTAAAATGTTAATAAAATATTACATTTCGTAATATCACAGTATTTTAAAAGTACAGTACTCCTAAAAAGTAAGTCACTACAGTAAAAGTGTGTAATAAACAGTACAGTAATGTCATAAAGGATGAATTTAAAAATGACTATATGCGGAAAATTAAATTTTCACAAACTATTCTTGTCAAAAACAGACGTAAAATAATAATTATTAATAATTATATATAAAATATAAGTATTATTAATTACGTTACCGATTAATCATTAATCGCATATTATTAGTGGCCTCAAGTAGCTTTTCTTTAAAATAAATTCAAATCTTTTTTTTTGTCAACATAGATTGAAGTTATTTTTCGCATTGATATAAGAGAAAATATTAACTTTCCAACTAACAACGTTGACAGGTGAAAGACGTACTTTTAATCGTCATAAATCTGGAATAATTTCATTTTGTTTTAAAATGGACTTAACTGGATTTTTCTCTAAAATCCAGACATATATATACAGGCCTGGGCTATTCGCACCAAACATCCTCGTAAATACGTGAATATAAGCATTTTTAATAACCCAAAAACCCAAATATTCACGTAAATACGTAAATGTGTGTCCTTAAAACTGTCACGTATTTGTACGTGAATTTTTAGTGCGAATAGCCACTCCGACAGATATATAAGAGGCTTTAGAATTTCGCAGAAACTTAATAGCTGCGAGGCCGTTATCTTGCCGTTTTAACAGCAGTGCTTGCGTGTATGCCTGTAAATCGTATAAGGAACGAGAAGTCAAGTTCCTTTTCGCAAGGGAATACATCCGCGTTGCACAATATTGACGCATGTTTCAACTTCTATGTTAATTAAGCATATACGTTTTTTCGTGTTTGTGAGAGAAAATAAGACTCACGTGGTCATGGTGCACATGTTATATTTGCTTTGCCTGTTTGAATGTGCTCGATTATTGTGGTCTGTACACGGCAAGGCCAGAAAATTTTAATAACACGTTATTCCTTGTTTTTTTTTCTATTTCAAATAGAAGTAACATCGTAGACAACATTGAATGGAATGGATTGACTTCTGACACTTACTTTTCATTTTTAAATTTAAAAACAAAAAGAAAAAAACAAGTTTAATAAGTAATACATTATTTAAGTAGCCTCGCGATCGGCAATTAATACGTACATCTGCAAAATACATTTTTTCTTTCATAATCAACTTGATGATTGTTTAATAAATGCATTAGTCATGCAATAAACAGTAAAACAGAAAATTTAGTATGTAATTATTTAAATGCATGCATTAAAGTAAGTTGACAAAAACAAAGACATTTATATTTATAAAATAAAAAATAATTGGAATGAAGATAAGAACTGTTTAGTTTGTCGGAGACAATTATAACGATGAATTATACTTTGCAAAATCTAATTACAATATTACGCTTTAATTATATGTTGAAGATTTATAACAATAATAAAAATAAAAAATAATAATAATAATTTGAAGCAATTTAAAAAATTCGCTTCAAAAATTTGTCGCGCTAGGATTTTGAAGAATGCCTCGTAAAGATACACTTGCGATCTTGAACACTTGACGATTATCCATAAATTAGCTTCGCTAAAACTCGAACAAACGTCCCCTTTATGAATCAGTCCAAGAGATAACAATTTAAGCCGAAGTATTTCCACATTTTACAACGACCTTCGAGTAACGGTAAAAATTCCAAGACATATATAAAAAAAACGGCAGTGCTATATGTACGTCAGAAAAAGTATAGGGATTTTTATTCGATCAAATTCGCGCTCTCTCTATAGGTTG
>JAWWEN010042567.1:0-12785 GCA_035582955.1 Sycophila texana
GTGTGTGTGTGTGTGTGTGTGTGTGTGTGTGTGTGTGTGTGTGTGTGTGTGTGTGTGTGTGTGTGTGTGTGTGTCACGTCATATCTCAGGATTTTATTATTCGATTTTAATGAAATTTTAATTTTCAGAAAACAGTATTTTGTGTTTTTCATTAACATAGGGTCAATATAATGAATTCTTTTTAAATGCATTTAAAAGGACATAAAATGTACTACTTTTTGCCTTCAGAATTTTTGATTAATTATCGTCATTTTTTTGTTATATACAGCGAAAAGTATAATTTTTTAAAAAAATCGTGTCTTAAAAAATAATTGTTAAAATTCGTGGTTATCAGTACTATATCGAACTAAATATCATATAAGTTTTCCAGATAACGAGAGTAAAAGCGAATGAATCTAATTGAAATGTTGTAATTTGTTAGTATTTTGTTAAAGATTTGGCAAGTTTGTTGGATAGTTTATATAATACTCATTCTTCAATATAAGATTCATTTTAGAGAAATTTAAGATTTTCCGTTTTTTTAAAACTTTTTTAATTCACTATATATAGAGAACGAGTGGGTCTTTCGCGTTTTGTAATGGCTCATTCTTTTCGTTTTTTCACCAATTTTCGAAACACATACTACGAAAAAAATTTTGTATGTTTTTGTATTATTATAGAAATTTTTTTGATATAAAAGGTGTAAGTCGATGTAATAATTATTTTTATTCACTATTAATTAAATTTTATTAAATTTTTATGTGAAAAAAAATATTTATACGTATTATTTATCAATTTTTCACATAAATAATTAAGTTTTTTGATTAGATAAAGGAAAGAGAATTTAATGAATGATAACAATACATTTAATTTGAGGAAGCCTACGTAAGCATTACAAACCTTTTTATATAACATTTTAAGATAAAAATTGGAGTGATTTTAGGTTCCAGTATTGTCAAATGAACAGCGATTAAATTGTTTCATTATATTTCTTGGTTCCGAGAAAATTCTCTCTGTATACACGATTAACGCAGATGAATCCTAAAGTAATCGTAAAATCACTTAACACATGATTGATTAATTAATAAAATTTGTATTTAAATTGTTGAGCGCATTTGAAAAGTCGAATAGCAATCGGCGTGGAGGACACAGTCCTCGGTGCAAGACGAGAAGGCGAGATATCGATTTCGAGTGCGCGCATCGTTGATGCGCGACGTTCCCGCGACTCGGATGTCGTCGCCGGCGATCGTGAGAACCGCGCATTATGCATAGCTGATTTTGCTGGCGCGCGAGGAGGGGACCGCTCCTTTGGCGAAAATCGAGGTGAAAGTCAGGACGATTTCGAAATACGAGCGCTTATCTCTCGCTCCGTAGCTTATGCCCCCGAGATTCTCGCGCCGAATTAATGAGCCGGGCGTCGAGCGGGTATAAATCAAATCGACGAGTAATGCGTGTGCGCTGGCCTGCGAATTCGGAATGGGGATAGAGAGGATAAATCGGCGAACCGCAGGAATTTTTTCCGCCGCGCCAGTACGGCGTGAGATTGAAAATGCACGCGCCTCTCGAAATCGTCGGGATGCTACGGGATTTTCACAGATGCTTCGAGGTGCAAAATTGCGACGGACGTTTCGCTAAATATATCGCCGTTCGATTTTGCGGATAAAGTATAATGATGATAGGCTTAAATTTTTTATAGGCTTACCTTTTATATAAGTGAGATTTAAGCCTTAATTCGACGATAAATTTCGTAACGAGTCGTACGAGGCTAAAATCACCTCCTTCCTCATGTATCGAATAGTATTTTATGCTGTTGATTTTATGAAGGCGTGAAAAAGAAAATATTCCATGAAAATGCCAGGACATCATTAAATAAATATTAAAACTAAAATTGAAATATTTGTAAAATATCCTTTGCAAAAATTTCTCGCGAGAGAGTTAAAAAAAATACTCCCTTCAGTCGAACGGGAGGCAAAGAGAGTTGGACCGTGGCGCTGAGTAAGCGAGACTTTCGTCGCGGTCCCCTTGTAAGTAGCCGGAATCCGAGAAAAACGATAGCTTCCCCCCGGTTCATGGGCTCGGGACTCGCGCCCGTGGACCGGCCGTCGCCGCAGTGTCAATGCACCCCTGGGGTCCCGCACCTGCGCCGCCGTCCAAAAGTCGAGCTGCTCGCGCGCTCGGTGCCCTTGAATAATCGAAACGACGGGCCGAGCGACTCGATTAACGCGCCTCGGCGGAGAGATTTTTTTACGGCGGGGGTTCCATGGCTTTTCACGGATTTCGCTCTTTAGTCATTTAAATCTTCTCGTTTCTCCATATTTTTAACAGCTGAGCTTTCGTTATGGAAAAATTACGTTTTCGCTTCAAAGGACTACCACGATTATTGTTATTTCAAATCATTTTACAAGTTTCATTAATGGATTTCCATATTTCTAGAAAGAGGGAAGAAGAGGGCCATTATATCATGTAATTCCCTGCACAGTAAAATATAGGTTTGCTGCTCAGTTTTATGCGCCATACGAATTCAAACAAGACTACCATACTTGATGGTTTTTTGAAGATTTAATACGTTAGTCGTTGGAATTAAGAAGGGAGTGTTGAACGCATAATTTGACGAGTAATTTAATCTCACTTCAATTTTATTTCGCAAATTCGCGTCTTACGTACGACGGCGTATTTTTATCAGGACCTTTCTTCTCTCTCCTTTTTTTTGTGCTCGAGGGTCAGATTGCAAATTAAAGTATAACGGTTCCTTCATTTTTTCGAAAGTCACTTGCGAGATATCGAGTTTGCAAAATACGAAAATCAAACAACAGTCGTAAAAAATTGACATATATTTGTCGGACAAAATATTTTTCATCAAAGTCATTAAATGGAATCCTCTCAGAAAAAAGTATCTTAGCGAGCGGAAAAAAAACAAAATAAGTTTAAGAAGTAAATTGAATTTTGCATATACAAGCTAAAAGAATTGCAGGTTGGAAAAAGTTGGATAAGAATTAGCACTCGATCGAGCCGCCGACAGACGCGAGTGCATCCCTCCGATCTAATAAAGAAAGCCGGTCGCCTCGGCGGCGACGCGCGTATACAAATAAACGCTTGCGATGCGGTGTCGCGCCTTTTTCGCGCGGCGCATTCCTCATTAAAATCCGACAATGGATCCGTGGAAGGAAGGAGACGTTTAATAATGCAAAGCCGCATGGGCGGGGAAACGGGCTCTGAATGCCGTATTACGGAGCTGCCTTCGAGCCTCGGGTGTCGGCCGCGCGCGCGCGAGGATTATAAGCGGAGGTATGCGCCGTGCCCTCCTCCGATATAGCTATACATATACGCGCGAGGCCGCTCTGTTCCTTCGGATGTGGCCCTTTTTTACTCCCCTCCTTCGCCTTCTTCCCGCCTCCTTCGAGTTCCTTTCTTCCGTCGAAGCGCGAGTTGAACGGCACCGCGAGCGACGTGCTTCCGATATTTTTGGACGCTGCGAGCTTCTGTCGCTACTGTATACTCCTTTCGCCTTCTTTCATTCTTTGTTAAGGGGACAAGCCTATGTTAAATCTGCAAAAAATACGAAATTTTATTATTAATTAAAAAATTTAAATTCAACTAAATATTTATTTTTTAAATATATAAATATTTAAACTAGTAGGTTTTGTAAACATTTCGATCTAACCAGACCCAAAAGTGTTTATTCGGACATACGAGTAATGCTCTCCTTCAATTACTTGGTTTCGAATACATATTTAGCTGTGTCGCACTCTATCTTAAGTAAAACTCATCGTCTGGACTTATTTTTTTTTTTATTTTCTAGCTTTTTAGATTCTTTATCATGAGTGGAACAGAATTTAAATAAAAGTAAAACAGAATTAACAGATTGAATATAATGACAGTTTTTTTTTTAATTTTAGAACGTTTTATGTTTTTAGTAGAAATTAAAATTTTGCTTAAACTTTTTCAATATTCTGTTTCACTCACACCATAAAGAATCTAAAAAGTTGGAAATTCAAAAAAATATGAGTCAATACGATGAGTTTTACTTAAGATAGACTGCGACACAGCTAAATATGTATGGTTAGATCGAAAATGTTTATAAATCTTAGGAGTTTCAATATTTATATTTAAAAAGTAAATATCAAATTAAATTTTAATTTTATTATTAATAATACCATTTTTTATTTTTTTGCAGATTTAACATAGGTTTGCCCCCTTAAAGTGTTGCAAAAATTGTAACAGCTAGATAATATTGCATTGAAAGACACTTTTTGCCTTTTCTAGTAATGAAGCCAGCTCCGAAAGACGCGGTCGAAAGAGAGAAAAACGAGTAATCACTGCTCCATCACAGTACCAAGGTATTCCACGCAGAGAACGTACCCGAAGACCGTCACCTTCCCGATTGCATCGCACAAGTGCCCTTATCTGTCCGTTCGCCCATCTCGTCCTCCCTAATCTGTTCATTCATCTATCCCTTTGTCTCGTCGGTGCGTCGCTTCGTTCGTCTCCTCCTCTCCGGTGTAAGGAGGAAGGAAAATAAAAGAAATGGAGCAAAGAGGCTCTAATCACCGCGCGGCTTTGTTCGACGGGCCGATTAAAGGGACGCGCCGGCATTGTTTGGGCCGCGGGCGTACGTGCCCTCGACGAGGTTGGAGGGTATAGCGCCGCTCGATGGCCACTCGTCGCCTTCGCCACGCGTCCGGTGCGCAGCCCCGGTCAAAGGGAAGATTCTCTCGGCGCTTCGCCGCCGATTAGAAACGCCGATCGTTCGAAAGCGCCTTTTCGCTGTACAGCCTGAGGTTCAGACCACTCGGAGAAATGGCCGGGAATGTTACAAATTTTTTATTTTTTATCGGTCTGCGCTGAGTTTGAAATAGAGCAGGCAGCAACGTTTTTTCGCGGTTATCGGTTTATGTGTTAAAATTAAGAGACACTAAGCAGAGAGCTTCTGTTTTTTCCTATTATATATAGTTCGAATATGAAATGATGCGTACGAAATTTTTCTAATCCAATTTGCATTAATCCACACTGTAAAAAATCTAAATGAAAATTACTAGTGCGTTTGCGATTTTACACGAGAAATTACACTATTAAATTGCGTAAAATTGTCATTGTGCACGTAAAATGGTCATTGTGCTAGTAATTTTACACGATTTTTAACGATTTTACAAACGACATAGTAAATTTGCTATGTTTAACCTAGGTTGCAGTATTACCTATAAAACAGTAATTTTACTATTACAAGAAATAGTAAATTTGTTATGAAAATTGTAATTCTACTATCACTGAAGTAAATTTACTGAGTAGAAATGAGTTTGTAAATTTCCTTACTAACTACTTGTAAATTTGCTACGACGATTGTAAGTATACTATGTTTAATATAGGTCGCAGTCTTAGCTTGTTAATTATAATTTTACAACAGTTTTTTTTTACAGTGTAAATGAAATGTTTATTACTGCATTTGAAGGTTTATGAACTATCGATTAACTGTTTTTCAACTTAAATAGCGCGGTAAAAAAGAAGAAAATTCGAAGTGAAAGAGGAAGTTTCGAAAAAAAGCTTTAAAAAGATTAAAGTTTGAATAAAAAAAGGCACGTGAACTGAATTTCAAGCGAATCCACTAACTGCACCGTTTTCGTAAGGCAACTCTGAGTCTGAAAATCCTATAACTGTCCTCCTCGAGCTGGCAGCCAGAGGCACCGGCAACGACATCTCTTAGCGCCGGCTCCATTTTTCCGCCGCTCGGCAGCCGCCTTCCGTGCGCGGGTAAAGCAGCTCCCTGCAGTACGGCTGTGCGGCGGCCCCGTGGCACCGAGCCAGGCGCGCGAAGCGCTGCGATTCTCTCCCGGCGGGGATCGCGGAAAAATAAATAAAAAGGGAATAGAAAGCGACAAGCCAGGCGCCCCAGGCGGCCAGGGGAGACATGAGATCGCTCGGTATAGGAATTTGCGGGGGATCGCGCGCGGCCGCACTGTCGCCCCCGCGATGAATATTACATTTTTAATGAAGTCTGTCTAGCAGGTGGTTGCTCGTTAAGGTGCCGAATTGAGATTTTACTTTTTAAATTGCGGTCGCGGCCTGGATGGGCGCTCGAGCTCCGGAATTAAGGCGGTATTCACGGGTTTGAGGGTTATTGTCGCCGCTGAATAAGGAGGAAGCGTCGAAGATGCTTTAGCCTAATTTTGAATAATGCAACTGTTTTCTCGGCTCTCAAGCCTCTACTGATTAAACAAATGAATTTTGGGAAGGAGTGTGTTATAGTCGTTCGTTGTCTCAAATTCTTTTTTAAGCAGTTTCTACAGCTGTTTGTCTCCAGTACCAGTTCAAATTAAATTATTAGATCTTTAATATTTTAATGATTAAAATTTCAGAAAAAGTCTCACCTACTATTACAAGAAAAGTTTGATGAAAATTGCAATTTGAAAAAAAGCCTCTTATTTGAACGGCTGGAGTATGATACACCGAGGGAAATGTTTTAGTAAAAATTACAAGTTGTTCATTAAAAATTACTGAACTGTTTGGGAAAGTTGTTACCGACTGAAATTTCGAAAAAAATTACTTGTAGAATGATTAGCAACAAAATTAGGGGACTTTTTAGGGGAAATGTACTTTAACGATAATGTTATATACTGGGAATCTAAAAATCGTACAGACACGTGTCAAAATTAAAAAAAGTACAATGCAAAGCTGCAATTTAAGACTTATTAGATTAAAATATCTTCATTGGTTCAAAATTTACGTTTTGTTGAAATAAGTGATTTTTTAAATGAATTTTGAATAATTTATAACTTTTGAACCAATAAAGTAATATTAATCTAATAAGTCTCAAATTGTAGCTTTTGCATTGTACTTTATTTTGAATTTTTAGACACGTTTTTACGATTTTTAGATTCTCAGTATTTAACATTATCGTAAACGTACATTTCCCCTATACTTGTTAAAAAAAGTCCCCTAATTTTGTTACTAGGCTCCATTCAATAAAATCCCGAGACACGTATATTCATTTTTTTGGACTAAACAATCATTCTACAAAGTTTGGGCGAAATCCAGGACCCGCAACCCTGCGCGGTCATCTCCTTGTCAGTGTAGGGTTATGCCTTCTAGCTCTTATCATCCACACGATTATATTTAAAAAAATTATGATAATGTTGAAAATCTGTATTTTATAAGCATTGCCAATATATATTGCGCATGTTATAATATTTAAAATTCACATATTAATTACGGTCGGAGGTTTAGACCTCGATTTTATACCTGAAGTACAGTTAACAGTGCAAGAATAATAATGAGATGCTTACCTGATTACAGAATCGGAATAGTCACGTTCGTCAGGTTTACTCAGGAATGCCGAGGACGCGTCATTGACCGTGGACGAGGTGGAGCCGCGAGGTGACCTCGGGCCACCCTCCGGTTCTCCGATCAGCACCTCCGTGCGGCCATTCTGGAAGGGGCTGCTCGCGCGACGTTCGCTCGCACGGACACTGTCTACCTGCAGCGCCGGTTGCAGCTGCAACATTTTATGCTCATTCTCTTGGCTTCGTGCAATTTACCTTCTGGACGCGATATCCAAATTCAAAAGAATTTCGCCCAAGCAAATGAGAAAGAAAAGTTTTAAGAGTTAAAACTTTTTAAAGGTTTTCGAGGCATATTCTTTGGGAAAATAAATCTGCTCCCTCCGCTGAATGAAAAAAGTAGTCGCGAATAAGTTGGAGAAGAAATTCAATTTAGCTCCAAGAGATGCATTTACAATGCGCAAATGTGAATTGTAGATTAGCGTTCGATCTCCGTGCCTTAGATCTAGAAAAAATGTAAATGTATGTAATCACTGTGCTCGCAAAAAGTGACACTCGTATGAAAAGAACCTCGACTCGTTTTAAGTAACGACGAGACGTAGAGCCTTGCTCTGGGCGTCCAACCTCGAATTTAGAAATCACGATCGCAAAAAATAGCAGCTTCGATAAGAGGCTTATTTGGATTTTAAGTGCAACTAACCAGAAGATCAGAGTCCTCGGGGCAGCTCTGCTGCTTCTCTAGGGCCGTCCGTTGATCCTGCGAGTCCTTGCCCTTGGGTATCGTGCCGTTGCTGAGCTTCGGTAGGTGCGCGTTCGGCGCCGGCTCTCTGCGAAAATTATTACCAGAATCTTTGTCGTTCAATGGCACGTTACAAGTTGCCGACCGATGGGTGGTCCGCGATAACCCTCGAATCGATATGGAGCGCGGAAATAAACGTCGAGGGAATCTGAGTGTGCACAAGATAAATTGTGTTCCTCTTTCCGGCGAAGGTTAAGGGTTGCGCGAAGTACCTGCAGCCCTCTCCCTCCTTTTTTTTCTAAGTGTCCGTGTGCTCGGCCTTTCTTTTCTCCGCTCGCGAGTGCTCGTCATTCAATTTGACGTGTGTATCGCGATCGATTCTTCTTTTACGAGGCGACTTTTAATGTGCATCAAAGAATTTCGTTTTATTACTCAATTTGTAGAAGTTTATTGCAGTTTAAAGAGAGAAATTAGTAATTTTAGTGCCGCTCGTTTGCAGCAGTCGATTTTTATTGAATATTTACTGACTCTAAATAATAGAAGGCAACATTAAACATTCCGCAATGAGCATTTCTTTCGAATAGGAATATTATGCTAGCAAGAGTATCCAGTGAAATATTTAAAAATAAAAAGAAGGTAGCTTAAATTTACTTTGACCTACATACGTTGACCCATACAGAGCTGAAAAAAAAATCTGAAAAGCGTAACAATGGCAAACAATACGGCAACTCCGGATTCGAAGCAACCCCCGAAAAAAGCGCTCACCCCTGCCAAAAAAAAAGAGAGAACTCCGAAAAGCTGAATCTTATTTTCTGCTCCCTCCGTAATGGCCGACGTCCATGCAACAAAACGCAGTGGACAATGTAATGCGCAGCTAAAAACAGGAACGCCAGGCGAAAAAAAGAGTAAAAGAACGGGATTTAGTCTGCTAGAGCTCGTTCATCAAGTCGAGTGCGCGCGCGTCTTTGACGGAGAGCGAAAAAAGAGGAGGTGGCGCGCGCGGGGAGGGCACGAAAAAAGCATAGCAGGAGGAACAATGAAGACACGCGCATCGGGAAAATAAGGAAGGGGCGCATTGTTGGCGTTACGTACTGCTCGATCGCCGTCTTGTTTCGTAAGCCGGTGTAACCTTGCCCGCGAGATCTCTCATCCGGGATGCGCGCCACGAGGCCGCCCCCGCCTAGTCGGGGCTGCTCCGAGAGGCGCGAGCCGCTTACGTAAGGAGAACCTCTCCTCCCTCGTCTTTTTTAACGGGGGAGGGCTTCGCGCGCTGCCCCGATTTGCAATGGACGTGAGGGGGAGGGGGTCGGTTCGCGTGGCAGGAATTCATTTGAGACGCTTTCGCAGAAGTGCTTTAGGGGCTAATTGATCGAAATGAAATTGGCGGATCTGGAAGTGCTGCTTTTCTTCCCTTGAAGGATCTCGTTGAGAAACGCTGATATAGGAATGGAGGTTTCTTCTAGAATTTCTTGTGTGAGGAAACTCGAATGTGTTCAGGATTTAATGTTTGGAAAACAATATTTTTCTGCTACATGCATATGTGCTCCTCACTATTGTTTCAAAGGTAATTCTTTTTCTTCGGTAATGTTCAGCGGAATTTTTTCTAACGCGTTCTTTGTACTTCTAATTGTCTGAAACCGTTGCATAAGAGATTGCAGTGATCATCATCTCTGCTTTTTGTCGATTGAGAATCTTCAAATCCTCGATAAATAATGTATTCAGACAGTAACACGTTGATTTTATACCCGCGCGGGTTAGCAGGATAATTTTTTTAATTCTTATTGAATAATTTTAAATTTACTTCGAAAACTGCACTTTTATGAAAATAACAATTACTACACTGAGAGAAAAATTTGGTAATTTTAAGTAAATATTTACTTCAATAGTATACTTGTTAAATATTTTTTTGAGTCAAGTAATTATTTTGTTGAAGTTACTAAATTTATTTAAAAACAAATAAATTCATTTAGTTTTAAAGAAATATTTAGTTGATTCAAAGGAATATTTAGCAAGTACTATTGAAGTAAATATTTACTTAAAATTACCAAACCTTTTTTCAGTGTACTGAATATATAAACGAAGACAGTGAATATCCAAGAATAATCCGAAACGTCCGCATTGACGCGCTAAGACGATATCAAATATCGATATTTTTCGAGAAGTAGAAATTCAGTAGCACCATAAATAAGTAATAACTCGTCGCGAAGAAAGCAATAGGGTAAAACAAAGCAGCAGAAATTGAACGTAAAGAAATACTTACTTGTCGGAAAGTGTCACCGTGATCTGGCTGCTCGTTGCATCTTTATCCGCGGACTCGTTACTAGTCGAAGCCGTCGCCCCAACTTCGGTTATCTGCAAAGATCGAATTTCCATTATTCATCGACATACTTTAATTTTCATTTCGCACGACTTCCTACCGAAATTGCCGATTTAGTACTTAAGCAATTACACAATTATTACATATAAATAGTAATAGTAATTACGATAAATTGATGTCAAAAGATTGAAAAAAATGCAATATATTTTAAGACCGTGTGTAGCTAGCGCAGTGTGGAGCGCGCCAACAAAAGATAGTGACGAGGCGGCGCAAAAATAATAATCAGCCGGCTAATCGCGAGCGCGAATCGGAGCTTGCATAACGCGAAAAAAGGACGAGCAGCCGTGAAGAATACAACGTCGGTGGAACGGAAATCGAAAATTCGTGTCAGCCGCGGGACTCGCACGAAGAAGCGAATAGCCGCGCCGCGCGCAATCAAGGCCGCGTGTCTTATTCTTTCGTTTTCGCCTCGTGCGAAAAAGTACGGAAGCCGCGCGGAAAAGCGAAAGGAGCCTCTCCTCTCGCCCCTCTCGGGGCCGCGGATGTTTCGCGAGATAAGCGCCGCTGATTCCAGTTCCGGGTCGGGGCTTAATTCGTTGGTTTTTCGCGAGTGTGGATAAGAAGGATACCTCGAAGGATACAGTATTTAACCAAAGAGATTTCCGACACTTTTATGCAACTCATTTTCTATCTTTAGTTACATGCGCAAAGTTTAATAAATTAAACATCATGTGATAACGAGGAAGATGTTCAACGTACAATAAATATGACTGTTCACTTTTTAACATACAAAGTATACTGCTATATTTTATTGAATTCATTTTTAATTTTTAGCGTAACAAAAAATGAATGCCTTTCCTTTTTAGTTTTCAAATTACTACTTAGTAAATTTTGATGTTAGGCAATTTAAAAAAATATCTGGCACGTCAGGCGGTATTTACGAACTTAAATTATGTTGCCATCTGTCAAGTTCAATATAGCAACCATCTGGTGCTTTCAATAAAGCAGATATACTACTGCATAAACGCAATCATGGCAGTAATGCTGAAGGTACATAATTTTTGTCGACGAAGCATGTTTTCGCTTTATAATCGGTATTCCACGCTTCAGATTATTTTTTACTTTTGTTTCATTTATTTGATTCCAAAAATCTTTATTTACATTCTCGAAAATATTTAACTAAAACCACATCACAAGCGCTCTGTTACGGAGTTTAGCGTTAAGAATTTTACTAAAAGATAAAATATCTTAAACAAAAGTTAACATAAAAAAAGAATAATTGTACCATTTAGGCGTAGTCAAGGCTTTTTATTAACGACGGGATTCGTTAAATTTTAGGTCGCTGCTCGCATCCTGCAAGAAGTTATAACGCGCGGTATTGCAAAAGCGCATAAAATGAAAATAACGTCGAAGCATAGGGCGAAAAATATCTGTTACCTGGGCGTTTCAGCCGCATTGCCGCGGGACCTCCTAACGCTCTTATAATGAGTTCCATAAATTTATACGGCGCCGTGCAGCGCGCTCTTAAAAATCGACGTTTCAGCATGCGTTAAAAAACAGTGTCGTCGTCGCGATCCGCAAGACTTTGAGGAAAAAAGCGAGCTGTCCTCACTTGAAAAAAATGAAGCGCGACCGACTGGAAAGCGGCCGATCACGGCTTGAATCACGTCCCGCGAGTGTATACGAAAAAAAAAGTGAAGGAAGAGACGAGTGAGTAATCGACTGACGCAAAAGACGAACCATTGTCTATGCATACATAAATAAAGTAATCGGCGATGAGATGCCGCAGATGCCGAGGCGCGCTTCGTTTAATTGCTCGATCGGCGGGTAATTTAATTTTTAATTGAGTTAGCGCTCGCGGCGCATAAATTTACGCACTCGTCGCGACAAAAATAGCTATAGGCGCGCTACATCCTCCGTTTTCACCGTTCGCCCGAGATTGACGATGAGTACCGAAGGACTTTATGAGTAGTTCCGTTATTCCGGAGAATATTTGCACGTGTTCCGTTTCTTAACCGGCGTAACGAATATAATTTACGATTTTCGTGGAAAAAACCTTGTTTACGTGTCGTACTTCGCTGCATTGCGGTAACGACTTCTTTAGTAAGCCTTGCAATGCTATCGAGAAATTGCAGTGTACGCGCTTTCGAATATAAAAAAATTGTGTCCTCGCAAACGTTTCTGGGCTGCTCATCTTCTTTGATTCGATAGTTATACTGAGTCAATGACTCATTATTACTACATATCGTCAAGGTACGATCGGATCGGATAAGGCGTGATCAAACTGTTGTAAGATGAAATAAAGTGAAAATGCATTCTAATGTACATAACTGCAGCTATGAACAGAACATTTATTCTACATTGCATAAGCTATTAAAGTTTGAATAATGAATTGAAATACTACACGGTGAGCTTGAAGCATAAATAAGTTTCATAAAAATGACGCAAAAAACAGAAAGCGGCAATTCGAAGAGAATAA
>JAWWEN010042578.1:0-12784 GCA_035582955.1 Sycophila texana
CAGGCATCATTGATCGCGTATACCTTACAAAGCGCAACAATCTCGAGCAATCGAGCCGGATGCAGGGCTCGACCGCTGCTGCGGGGGGAAATCTAAGGCCTCGGGGTGAACGAAAATCGGCGCGCCGGGCAAAGGTCGGTAAACTGCGGCTCTGCGCGGAGGCAGCGTCTCGGTAGCGAGCATCTATCTTGGTGTAACAATTCTCATTAGTGATTCTTTTAAGGAACAATAAAAAAAGCTTATCAATTTGAATGCTTATCAATTTGAATTTTATAATAACAGATTCATCAGACTTGCAAATGTGGTGATAATTTTTTTTTTTTTTTTTTATTAATGCTTTTTCAAGTCTTAAAAAAGACTTATTAAGCTAAGGAAAAGAATTATACAAATATACATTTATTTACAATGTCTGTGAAATATTTTTATGAACAGTTTGTAATCGCTAAATATGAAGTTCGCATTCTTCCAAAAAGTCAAGGATGTGAGCGCATGCTTTTAAATTCGGCCTAGCTATTAGTGACTGTATGTTTGACGGCATTTGTATTTTACATTTTAACAAATTGCTTATGAGCTTGAGTCTGGGCTTGTGGTATAAATTACAGTTCCATAGCACGTGGTTGATATCTTGAGACTCATAGCCGCACTCACAGGCGGGCGAAGGAATTACGCGCCTTACATAGAGGGACATAAGCAATTATTAATCGTGCAAGCTAAATCGGCTAAAGTAAAATTTTCACTCGAAGTTTAGATTGAAATTAACTTCCTCGATCAGAGTGAAGTAGAGTAATTTGTTCACGTGTGTGGGTTCATTGAGTACCATCATTAGTCAAAAAGTCCATCAAACGCACACGTTGAAAATTCAAAGCCCTGAAATGTTCATCCCGTCCTGCCACTCAGCGTCCACGTCAATCCGGCGTCTCGATTCTCACCCATCGCCCATTGACACCTCGAGAACATCCTTGGAAAAGAAATCTCCAGATTTTCGTTTCCCACTCACAGGTTAGCCTATCCTCCGGCAACGATCGATCCCGGCGGGCTGATAAAAGGAATCCATCCCCTCTCTCTCTCTCTCTCTCTTTTGCCCTTCGATCTCGCACCCGGAGAAAAACTGTCCCTCGTATCGATCAATCGGCGCGAGATGTGTGTCGCTCCCATTATCCCGGCGTAATGAGCGCTGGACCGCCAGGGAAAGTGACAGCCGGGACTCGGCTCGTCCTCGCGTGCAGGCAGTGCGAGCAAACGTTCGGCCGCCGCGACGTCGTCATCGGCCGATAGGCCCTCGAGCAGATTCAAGAGAGACCGATGCGATCGGAGCCCCAAGCTGTTTACGGCATCGCTCCGCGGAAGTGCTGTACCGTTTTGCTCATGATCCTGTGTTCATTTGATCTCAGAGCTGCTAAGAGAATTAGGCTGATTTGTGCGACTGATTTTTTTGATGGATCTATCAAAGTGGCAGGCAGATTTGTGAGCGTTTTCCTAAGATTAATTTTTATGGACTTTTATGTGACCACTATTGGTTTTTTGTCGAAAATCAAATGATGCAGTTTTTCTAACTTTGTATTATTTTTCTGGGCGGACAATAGGATCTTACCGAAATTAATTATGATTAATTTTTACCAGAAAAAATATACCCTGGTAAAACAGTATTGTCAATAACTTCTATTAGGTATTTGGAATTCGACTATTCACTAGAATCCTGGTTTAAATATATATAGGGATTCTGTATCTTTACTAATAGGTATCATAAAAAGATGGCTAACTTGGAAAAAAGAAATTTCACCACGTCATGTATGGCTTAAACGTTCGTTGAAAATTACACAATATAAATTGACGAAATTCCGTATTAAAAAAAAAAAAAAAAAATGGTACATGTATTCGAGCGAAATCTAAGAATTTTCATGTTTCGATACTTTCACGAGATACGTAAATTCGTATAATTTTACAAGTATAAAACGTTTGTATTTTAATTTGGTCCCTTTAAAGCCGGCGAAATAAATTTAACCGCGCGGCGAAATTTTTCCTGCATATTTCACGAGGGAGAGAAAAAAAAAAGTAAAGCGCGGGGGACGGCTTGATTTAGCTTATCTGCGAGATGAATCGATCTCATTTCCAGACAATACGATCACCGTCGGCGATTGACGTAAAAAAGGGCAGGAGCGGACACAGCGCCCGAACCGATCGATGAGAATCGATCTGGATTTTCGTTCATTACGCAATTGTTTACATTCACTCCGTCCGCCAAACGTGGAACTGGCGCCTTGTAAAAAAAAAAGAGACTCCCGCGGCGTGTACTTCTATACCTTTCATTCTCCCTCCTCCGCAAGGCACATACGCGAAAGTAAGGAAAGAAAAAAAAAAGCAGCGACGAATAATTTCTGTCGGCTTATAAACTTTATTCAAATATTTAACAGTAAGTGCGTAGATGGTGAGTTAGTCACGTCTTCATGGTTTCATTAAGGGAAGCGGCTGCTGCGGCTGGATCACTTCTGCCAGAACCATGCAGGCGGCTCCGGATCAACGTGTCCCGGTGGGCAGTCATGATCCGGACAGTGGACCTTCGTATCGGTAGGGTCGGAGTTAGCCTCGCGCTTCACGCACGCGCACAGTGTGCAACCGGTGAAGTAGGCTGCACCCAATTGGCATTTTTTGTCTGTAAAATGTTAATGGTCAAAGTAGCATCGTCCATGAAGATTTTATTTCGGATGGATTCTCTGCTAAAATTTGATCGTTCTTTAAAACAAATGTACGACCATTTAGAGAGAAAAAATAATTTTATAGAATCTTTAGAAATTCTTTAAATAAAGATCAAATTTGATTATCAATTCCTCGCGTTCATTATTTACTAATTTATACCGAATAAGACCATTACGGTATAAATGGTCTATATTTATAATTAAATTGTTTGATTTCCTAAAATTAAATTTTTACAGCCAAAAAAAATTTTTTTTTTTTTGTGCATAAAATAAATTGTAACTGTTCCAAACCTGCTTGGATAACCACTGCCGTTGCAAGTATCACGAATATCAATAGACTGGAATGTTTAAATGACATACTTAATCTATAGTCTACACTTTTGATATAAAAATAAAATTTCACACGTCAACCAATGTTTTGATGTTAGCGAGTCCACTGGCCTACTGGATCGCGTACTCAGTGTTACGTCTCATTTTATTCTCCTGCATAATCGAGTCATCTTCATCGTCGGTTATTTGTACTTCTTTTCCAGCGACTCACCCGTTCATCAGTTGATACCACTCATTTTCTTAGTAAATCCAGACATTTTCGATGTTGCGTGTCTCCTTTTGACTTCCTGTTTGTAAAAGGAAACGATGAGTTTTTGTCACTGTCATTCATTCTTTTTATCTAAAATTCAAACTATACAGTTTTCAGTACTTTTTTGTCTAACTTTCAGAGTGAATTCTTTTTGCAAAAATACGTTGCATGTAGATTCTTTACTTAAAAAACGACGGCCAGATGTGAAAAATTTAAAAACTAGTTTACAATTCAACAAATTTGAATACGAATTCAATAGCTGTTAACAATGAATTTATATATGTTTTTTGAAAAAGAATATATATGTTAAAGGGTATAAAGTAATAGTTTTCTTTAAACATAATAAGTAACAGGCAGTATCAAGGTAAATTCTGATACTGCGATGAATTTAAAATAACGAGCGAAATAAATTATCGATTAAAATTCCTAACCATAACGAATTAACTTTGGGAATGCAAAAAGGAAAAAAAGCTTCAGTGATGTCAGCGACTGCTTGCAAATTCGAACTATTAGTCATAATATATTAAAACACATTGATCTAATTTTTAAGAGGCGTATCCACTTAGAAGGAGGTCGAGTAGAGGCGAGACCAGCACGGTATCACACTGAGCTCATTAGTTTTAAAGCCGCATCACAGCGGAGTTTCCTGATAAAATATTGCAGGCATCGTTTCGCGGATTGCCTTCTGATATTCTTCAACCATAAACAGAGCTTTCGATGCACTAAGCCATACGAATAGTTTCATCGTTTGCAGTGAACAATTTTTTAAATTAATCATAATAATTGTATTACACTATAGATATTATAGATTTTTATTGTCATTTGAAAATTATATGTTCTTTTTCGATTATAAAAAAAAAAAAAAAAAAAAAAAGAAAAAATGAAAATAAACGAGGTGCCTTGTGCTTGCGGTATAACTCGCGATTAGAGGATACGTGCGATCGTTTAGTCGCTCGCGCGTGCTCGGATCTCTTGGCGCGTTCGCTCGCACGCTATGGATCCTCGGGAAGTCGAGCTGCAATTGATTGGGAGTTCCGTGCGCGGCGCTCGATCGCTCGTGGGGTTACGCCCTGGGACGAGCGCGACCTTGAACGATTACCTTAGCGCGTGATGCATCGTGCCGGCGAGTGCACTTGAACCCCGGTGGGAAGGATCGCGAGAAATTAGCCGGACGAGCTCGCTCTTTGTACCTGGTTATAAATCAGGACTGACTGGAGATAAGTGAAATAGATGGTCCCGCTATAGACTTCTTTTTTGACCGCGGACTGATTGATTCGTTCGTCTATTAAATGCTTTCAGAGTGGCTAAGTATCATCTATAGTTGAACGACTGAAAAATGATTAATTAGCGAAGTATTTATTTATTTATTTACTAGTAGATGAGCAGAAATGATCTTACAATGAAATTAGAACGAAAGTAGCGTCAAGCCAAACACAAAGTAGAAACATGTTTATCAGATTGATAATGAGAAAGGCGCTAAACAGCCTCGTATTATACTTTTTAATCATATTCTTTTAAATTCATTTAAGATGCAATTGTGACAAATCGCCTTGTAGTATTAGAGATATTACAGATTGCCAAATAGTATTCCAGAATCATAATCTGCATAAGTTTTCATTCAATTTTTAGTATTTAACACGCATTTTTAAAAAATGATTGTTATTATATTTTATTACTGAACTGATTGACATACACTGGAAATCCATATAATATTAAGTTTTACATAATAGCTTTAATTTTCTTTAATTTTCGCTGCTTTCATAAAAAATTCTTCATTCCATAGGATTTCGCATTTTTATCCTGCACATCACGAATATTGATAGACATGCATCCTTCCCGTGAATGCGCGAAAGATTAATATTTCGCCAAAGTGATTTCTTTATCCACATTGACAGGATAATATAAGCAGCTCTCTGGGTAAACGAACCGCGAGAGTGCGATAAATCAAATAATCGACGCAACGATTGAAAAATACGCGGATGTGAATTTCTTCGCGAAGAAAAGCGTCGCGGGATCAGCATCGGCAGACCGTAAATTCCGCGGATGCGCGTAAGCAGCTGAAGGCACTGTGTGCGCAGCTGATTTAATTTTCATTAGCAGTCTTACCGGTTTTACCTGCAACGAGTGTCAACGACGCTGGCGAGTTTATTTCTTCCCGATTTCCCCCATAGCGACTCGGAAAATTTTTGCGTAAAGGTAATCCTTAAATTATACGCACGTCAATTGCTGTATAGTCGGACTGGTACTGTGCGCTTTGACGCTCGTTCCCTTCTGCGTCTTTGTCCGGTTACGAATGGGCTGCAGGATTAGCGTGTGTTTTTTTAATTTTTTTTTGTAAAGCGGTACTGTTGGCACGTCTCCGATGCTAATTTATGTTCCCGTCTAACTAAGTAATCGTTCGTTATGAATTAATAATTGGAACATTTCTAATTTTTTTTGGTTGTCACGGGGTTTGAAAATTTCTCCGCTGCCATGTTCAATTTGGCGGGGAGAACTCTTTGACCGTAAGACGCGGTAAGACGTGCGAATTTGCTAGTGTGAAGCGTATGTGTGTGCTGCTGTCGCGGAAACGCGTGTTTACATATAAAATACTAATGAAGAAAGGTTTAATTCTCAACCGGCTCGTTGCAGTTGCTTAAAAAGATTTATTGCTGCAGGATGTCCAATGCATTATTTGGCTGATCGTAAGTTTACTTGGTCGTAAATAATTTAGTTGTTTAGATTAAAATTTTCTTTACTTAGTTATATCCTGTGCTTGTATTAACTTAGCTTACTGCACGATCAGGCAATATTTACTTTGTCCAACACGTTCATCAATTACAAGTACTTAATAGTTGAAGTAATTACATTTTTTCCAAATGTACGATCTTTGAAGAAAAAATTAATTAATTTAAAATAAAATTATTTTAATTGATTTACCATTACTTTTACTATTTTTTAATATTACACTAATAAATATACAAAACTTTAATTATTTAATTTGTTTAAAATAATAAGTCATTGATGAAAATTATCTTCCAATTTCATGCATCTCTAAATAAAAATACGAAGTAAAAATATTTCACAATACGATTCATCCGAAGTTCCTGAATAACTATGATTAAATAAATCACTATTTCAAAGGTTCAAACTAAAAAAAGTTAAAAAAAAAAGAAAGAATACAATAATCAGTAAATCTAAATTCGAACGATCATCGACAGACATTTGCAAGTAATACCTTGGGCACTTCGGCTCTCTTCCGGTGCGCTTTGGGTCCAAACAAAGCCGACCAGTTTCTCACGACCACACCTTGGACGAGGCGCGACTCTTAGGCGTCTGCCGCGCGTTTGCATGCAACGTACGGTTATACGCGCCGCGATCTCCGAGAAATCGTTCCCCTATGACCGGAAATTTCGATGAATTGCGAGGGTGTGGTTAACGCCGCGATAACGCGAACTCCTCGATTTTTCCCGGGCGAAGAGAATGGTACCTTTGTGCGCCGCGGCCGGAAATCGCGAACAATTAATTTTTCCCTATTTTCGCGAAATATTGGATCGCGCCTGTTCGGCAGCGAGTGGGAATAATACAACGCGTTTTGCGAGAGAGGCCAGAGCGAGAGTATTGCGTCGAGCGGCTTACCGGTTTCCTACACCCGCGCTTACGCACTTTTTCGTCCGAGCGGCGGGACATGCGATTGTTTCAATTTGAGAGAAATTTAAGTCGTTTCACAATAAACTTTTGCTCGAAATATCCGCGAAGCGGGGAATATTTGTAGCGCGAAATGTCGAACGGAGCTAACACGAGATAAATTTTGCAGTAGGTTTAAAAATAAATTTAATTGCGTCTAATCTGCACTGAAACAGTTTATTTTTAGACAATAGGCTTCTGAAACTGCGATCATTTACTTTACTTTAATTGGCTTACTTCACTGCCAACAATGAGCAGCAAATAACGCCGCGTTAGCACAAATACCTTGGCTTATTCGCGAACAAAAAAAAAAAAAAAAACGACCAACATCCTTCGCACTGATATTACGATATATAGTAGCGATTCACTCGAGGAGACGCGTAATCCTTTGACCATATAGACGCGTTTTGTGTTCCCGAGAATACCAGACGCGAGTGTGACAACGAACGAAAAAAAAATAAAATAAGGCCGGCATTATTCTCGCGCTCCAACACCCGCGCGCTCGCCAGACCATAAAAGGAGCCCCCGACACCCTGGTGTGCTTCCATCGTGGAAAAGTTTCGTTTTTTCTTGGCGTCGAAGTCGCATCGAGGTGACGGTCGCATTCGAAGTGGAGTGAAAAAAAAAATTAAAAGAATTAAATTGTATGATTCGCGAGCGATAAGCTTTCGCGGCGAGGCGATTGCCGCAGGGGGGCACCGACGTGGGAAAAGCGCCGCGCGCGATTACGGAAACGCGCCGATCCGGGAGAGTGCGTGGGTCGCGCAATTGAAAGGCGAGATCCTCGGGATTCTTAATTGTCTCGCGGTGAAGCCGAGGCGCGAGGGGAAATGTTTCGAATTGTGAGAGATTATTGGAAATCATTTTTCGAGGCTACAGCAATGGCTCGATTCATCCTGAGCATTGTGTTTTTTTTTTATGGGATTTTATTCGTCTTGTTTCTTGAACTTTCCTTTGCTATGAGTAATGCCAAAATAGAGAAAAAAAATTTAATAAATTATATATCCTTCGAATTCAAGAAATCTCCTCCACCCCCAATTTTTGCCTTTGCCTAAATTTCACCGAATAGAAAATATAAATTACCTAAAATTGCAACTATAAGTAGGACATTAAATACAATATAAATTATTCAAAGTTAAAAAGAAGGAGGACACGGCAACGAAATGTCAGGTCAGTCCGTACCATGTCTTTCGACAATTCATCAAAATTCGCAATTCTTTTTTACTGAGCAACTGTTTCTTTATTCGAAAATTTCAGGAGAATACTGCCGGTGCAGACTCGTTTACATGGACGTATATACGCAGTGCGCGAATGAACTATAACTGAAGTAGCGCAGCGGGCGACAAAACGCGCGCCGTCGGATTTTATCGCGACGCAGGCGTAAATCACGCACGCGAGGCGCGAATATTTATTCACACGCGAGCTCGAAAAAAATCGAATGATATATATATGTATATATAACACGAGTGGATAGCTCGCAAAAAAGGAGGCAAATGGCACGCCCGGAGCACTTGTTTCGCTCGTTCTTTTCCGAGAAAATTTGAGCGCGTCGTTGCAATAAATACTCGGACGTGTTGGCTTTAATTGAAATGATGGTTACAAAGGTGAATTGAATGATTCATGGGACTGACCCGTTTATTTCACTTTTATTGCCGAATTACTATATAAGTTGGTAAATTAAATGTAGACATATGGAAAATTTTCAATTATAATTTTCATTTTCATTACTTTTAGCTCAATAAAGATGATGACTCCTATTAGCTTAAATAAGACGATAACTTTTTTATGACTAGAGAGAGGTACAATTCGCATTACATTTACTAAAGGCTCATTTTCAGTTCAAATAAGGTAAATTCTTAATTGCAGTTAAAAATAGCCGATGGTAATGTTTTTTTTTAAGATAGAACTTTCATATTTGACTGAACAGAAGCAATAGTTTATTTAAGAAGACGGTGATTGCTAAATAACAATTAGAGTTAATTAGAGGTGACAGTAAAATCAATATTAAAATAAATATTCTTATTTTTTTTAAATAAAAATATAAGAGAATATAAAAATATAAGAAAAATATGTAGATGTCAGTAAGGTGAATTTTTATAATGTCTAATTTAATGGTGATTTCTAGAATCAGCATACTAGATAGTTCATTCTACTTACCGGTGTGGGTCCTTTTGTGCGCCTTGAGGTGTGAGCTCTTGGTGTAGACTTTGTCGCATCCGGCGACGTCACACCTGTGCACCTTACGCCGCTTGAGGGCATCGCCGCACTCGCCGTCGACGACGCTCAGACTCGTGCCATTGCCGCCCACGACGCCTGCGTTGTTGCCCCTACCGCCGAGGCCGATACCCGGCGTCAGCGCCGGTCGCTTGTTGTGGAACACCCTGAAATAATTTCAAGTAATAATTCACTATAGAAATATTACTTTTTTATACGAGAAAACTGCAGAGTTATAAAAAGTTTCTGTAAAATTCTTCCATTTTTCAAGTTTTGAGGATAAATCTCCTAATATAGGTAGAATTTTCGATTCTTGTAACCACAATAGAAAAAAACTCGATGTCCTCTGCAAGAATTATGAGAAGAAACTCGCTCGGAATTGTCAATGTAACTGCCGTCTGACGCCTATACAGCGACGATGCGTCTTCATTCGTCATCCGCGAGGCTGCATCCCCCTGATACTTCTCGCTTGTTTTCCCGTTTGGTCGGGGGTCTAATGTGCGTCGACTTGCTTTTTTTCGTCGCGGCGCCGCTATTTTTCTGATAATGAAAAATTCATCGATTCCCCTGGTCCCGCACGTGAACTTTTTCCAGAGGCGTCGTCGCAATAATATCTGTACTCGGCTTACGAGGGGTACGTGTAATGTTTTCCTGATAATTGTTTTGCCTACCGGTAAATCTCGTTTGCGAGAAATCCGAGGAGAAAAGACATATTGTATGATGACGGGAATCGTTCTTAGGCTAACAAAAATAGGCAGAGAAATTTCCTATGAACTATCTCAGTTAGTGGTCAGTCAGTAATATTTTTATCTTTCAAAGTGTCGTATGATACCTCTACACTGAAAAAAAAAGTAAGTAATCGAAATCAACGGTTAGTTGTTTCAATTAACATTTGATTGAAACAAATAAATTTTGGTTGAAACAAGTAAATATTAATTAAAGCAAGTAATGGTTAATTGTGATTACTAAACTTTTTTCTCAGTGTACATTAAACAAATGTATAGTCAATTTTTCTAAGTTTTTCTCTGTACATTATATTTCATTGCGTTATTTATTCTTACGTCGTTGTACATTCTATTATCTAAGCTATAAGGCTGCCAATAAATTAAAGATTTTTTCTGCGCTATTTTAAAAAATAAGTAAGGCAAAATAAAAAATGAAAAGGACTAGCTCGCTATCACTCGCTATCACTTCCTTTTCGGAAATACGGGCACAGATGTAGAAACAGTTCATAATTCAATGTAGATTTAAAAGTGCTCAAGGCGTACATCGGCAACCCGGATGATTGCGCTTTAACAATTACGACTTGACACTCCATTCCACCGCCCGGACGGGAGTAAACGACCGGATCACCGACAAAATTACAACCGGTGCGTGGCCCAGCCGACCATCAAGTGAAATCATTATACCCCCAAAAAAAGAAGGAAAAAAAAGGCTAAGAGTACAACAAAATTGTGCTCTCGCGTCGCAAAGGAAGGGCCCTTTAATGATAAGAGCCGAGCATAATCGCTCCCCTTCCTTTCCTCTTTTTCGGCGAAACCGAGGGCTACCCGCGCCGACCGTGCCGTAAGATCGACGTGTTACTTTATGAGCTCGCGAATAACGGGCCTCGCGCGCGCGTCCAGCGCTGTCTTTGTCCGCGTTTACATCGATTTCTGCGTCGGGCCGCTGCCCTCGGGGAGTGTGCTCTTCACTTTTGAAAGCGGCATGGGTGGGCCCCGACACACACGTGCCCGTCTTTCGGGGACTCATGGGTAGATTGCCGGGAAACACGAGTGTCCCGAGGACTCAACTTCGTTCGATGGGTTGAGAGCTGGCTATAAAAAGAGGGACGAGTCGGAGTCTAAATTTCGGGGCGTGATTCATTTTTATTTAGTTAATTATGTATGTGTTATAATCGTTTTAAGAGATATTTGGGTAAATTATATTCTGCAAACGGAACAACTATATATATACTGAGAGAATATTCTAGTAAAAATTACGTGAAAAAACGTAGTCATTGGCAAAACTGTCGTAAAAATATAATCGTGGACGGTTGGGAATACTGTAGGAAAATCACTCCAATTTTTGCATGAATCTTGGACGTATTATTAATCAAGTAAAGACATTAAACAAATCAAATAGCTTTTTACAATACTTCATAACATCCTACACCGTTTTTTCTAAGAAAGGATTCTTTCAATTATTTTTTAATGATTTTTTCTACGATAAAAAGTTAATAAGATGATATCTACTGAATTAGTTAAATAAATATACTGTCGATTGAATGACTGCAATTTAAACGTTACAATTTTTACATACGTGGAGGACACGATGAATAAAAATGCACAGCTTAATTTCAGTATAATCCGAGGATACAAGCAAAGTAAAAAAAAAGTGAACAGCACCGCGATCAAGTATACGCCAAGCCCGACAAATCCCCTTTCCGCAGATTTGTCATCGAATCAATGTCCGAGCGCTCCGACGAAATAATTTGTCCCTGCAGGCATCCTCGCCGGCGCAGGTCGGCAGTTTCCGGTTCTTGCGAAACGGCGCTGGAGTTCCGCAAAAAGCTCGAAATCATCATAAGTGCACACACAGTCCAAACGGAGAAACGAGACTCGGCGTCGCTCACGTACGAGCGAAGGGGGGAGGGGAGCGCGGAGACCAGAAGAAGCTTGATTTATATCGGCGCTGCGGCGCGTATTACCGATTTTCTCCGCGATTTTTCACTCGTTAAAACTGTTCCGGCCGTCTCGGGGGCCCCTTTTTTAGCCTCGCTCGCGCTAATGGCGCCTGTTCGCGCTTCGTCGGCGGGGACAGAGGCAAGAAGATGCCAACGACGCTGGCGGAGAAACCGGACGGCGGAATGCGCGGGAAATGAGTTATACGACAAATTTCTGCGTATTTAGCACGGCGGAGGTGGGCAGCGATGTTTTGATTACCAATCGCCCAGGTGGCTTCGACATCGGTTGAATCGGGATATTTTATCCCGGCTTCTTTCATTCGATCGTGCCGCGGCTCGATGATGCGGCGAATAGTTATTACTCAGAGATGTACACATCGTTCGAGCTTTATGTTTATGAAAGTTTGTATGAAAGGACGCACAGTTATAATGATCGGTAATGCTTCGTTTATGATCGACGGTATGAAAAGAAATAAAGATGTTTGTAAATGTTCCTATTTATCTAAATTATAAAAAGTTTTTAATAAATGAACTTCTTTTGCTTGAATTTCTTTAAAAAAAGGTTGAGATTATTAATAGCTCGTTCAAAACGGCATGATGAATAATAATAATTCACTGTATAATAATGAATAATATTGTTTTCAACGCTTCGGTAGCTTTTTACTACTATCTTCATCTGAAAGCTACTGAAACCTTGAAACTTATATTTTATATTATTATTTATAATTCCGGTTTGTACGAGATCGTCCGTTTCTACACTATTTTCTGAATAAATAATTTTTTTCTTCAAGTTAAAATTATTATTTGTTACATTTGTGCACGGAGAGAAATCTTCGTGTTAAAATTACTATATTTTTTGTTAATCGGGGGACAAAGTTGGTCTTCGGAGAAAATTTAATATACTTATATGAATATTTAGTACACATTTCCACTAAATAATGCTATACAGTATAGTAAAAATTCGAC
>JAWWEN010042599.1:0-12782 GCA_035582955.1 Sycophila texana
TTAATAGAAAATATAAATTTTATTATAATTTTTAATTTTCAAATTATTTTTCAAAAAAAAAATTTTTAGGTATAAACCCCCCTTAAACTGAAGCACTTAAAAATGTACTAATTCGTTACAATAAAAACAAATAATAAGTAAATTCCACAAAATATTTCTTTCAAATTTTACCAAATAAATTAAATCCAGGCCCAAATAAATGATCAAAGTAGTTTCGCCAATAAATATTTAATCGATTTAATAAAACGTATATATTAAAGCAATACATTTTGATGAAAATATTATAATAACTTAACTTTTTTTTAACATACCATTGTAAAGATATTTCAATCCATATTTAACGTCACTAAATAAATAAATAAATAAAAGTCAAAATATCCAAATAATTTATAAAATAAAAAAAAATAAAAAACCATACCCCCGCGATAATTCGAGATAAGCAAGTGCGCGTACAGAGCGCAAGGCAGAACAGTAGTATATACATTTCGAAAAGTGCGCGGCGCTGAAAAAGTCGGCCAGTCCCTCTTTTTTTCCATCCCGGCGGCTCGGACCGCCGCAAAAAGACGGCGCGCGCGCGCCGAGGCCGCGGGGGCGGGCGGCTCGCTCGTCGCGGTGCAGGGGAGCGATCGATAAAACGCCGGGCCGCCTGCACGTCGGCGTACAGTCAGCCGCGAACCAGCGAGTAGCTACTTTTTCGAACCGAGCGAACGACCACAGGAAGCCAACAGCCAAGATGCCGGGACCCAACTGCGACAAGTGCAAGGGTGAGTATTTTATATAATATACATAGGAGTTTCTATATTGGTGGATTCAATTTTATTTATTTTATTTATTTATTTATTTATTAGTTTTATTATTTTTTATTTTTCTGGATAATATTTATTGGTGGAATATTTTGTTGGCGCGTTTAGGGGAGTTTATAATTGCGTGGTTGAGGGTGTGATTTATTTAGTAGGGGAGTTGTTTACGTGTTTGGCTGAGGATCGATTATTGAATGCGCATGTTTTATTGGTGCTCGGTGAAGTATTTTTGAGTATAAATTTTTTTTTTTTTAATAGTATGTAGGAAGTTGAAATTATTTTATTTATTTATTTATTTATTTATAATTCTTTAATAGAACATAGAATTGTAGATAATTTTATAAAATTACATACAATTATGAATAATACGAAGTATAAAACAACAATTTATTTATTTATTTATTTATTTATTGAAAACCAGAAAAATTACATAGTAAGAATAATTACATAGTAATTGATAAAATGAATTAGTGATTAATAAAATGAATACTGTTCTTACAACTGTAAAAATAACCAAGAAAAATTATAGCCTTTTTTAATTTTATAATCGTATTTTGAAGATTTATTATAAGCGCATTTTATGCTGGTTCTTCTCTAGAGACCCCAAAAAATAAATTTAAATGATTTTATTTACTGCATATGATATTCTAATTTTTTTATTTAATTTCCATTTAATTTGATTTAATAATGTTGGAGCTTAGATTTTTTTTTAATATTAAATTTGTAACCGAGTGTTAGCATGTTTTGATTACGCTTATAAAACTAAATTGAAATTACTTCAATAAAAAAATCATTATAGTTTCGAGTCATTTAAAAATTTATGACGACAAAAGCATTAAAGCTGCACACGTTTTATGTTTAATAAATTTTTATTTATGAGAACAAAAACATTGCGTAAGAATCAATTGTGGTAGTTTTAGACGTAGAACACGTAATCGATTGGCGAGTTATTGTACACATTCCTTTATCTTTCAATTCCTTTTGCATTTACATTCAAACGCTTATCTATACAACTGTACGAAATTATTTAACAAAAATTGTATCGACCTGCTTATACGTAAATACGTACGTCTTGCATTAAAAAACAAAAAAAAAATACACGATTGAAACCGTTAATCGCTTCAATTAGCAGTTCTACCATCTTAAAGTTCATTTTTTTTATTCCAATTAAATCATACGTATATCGCATGCACTCAAATGCACCAGTGCACCGGAATCCGAGAAATTCTTTATACGACCGAGCGATAAAATTCGAGATAAAAAAATCTGAGCAAATTGATTTCTCGCGTGTCAATACACCGCAGCGATTACGGCGCTATTTACACCGGTGCCTACTTTGCAAAAAATAAGAGGAGCAGCTCCGTTCAGGGTGTGCCACATCAAAGTCGCATTTTAAAAAAAAAAAATTATCTTTTCTCTTTTAATAGATTAAATTAATATTTACCAGAAATAACCGTTAATATTTACCAGAAAAAAATATTCGATTTCATCGTATTTGCCTGATTCAAACTCATTTAACCATCCTCCTAAACTCATCGATATATATTCCTTTATAAAAAGCATCATGGCTTTTTCATGGCTTAGTCAGTATAACTTCTCGTGTTTTTTTTTTATTATTATTTATTTATTTGACATCAATCTGCAAAAGAAATCTATAGGCGCATATACTTTGTGACTAGTTTATATTATAAATTATAAATTATAAATTATGTACAATATATTGAATATTATATATGTTTATATATTCAATATATTATATCGAAAGAAGTCCAAGGGGAATGTCTTACTCGCCCTAGAAGACGAATTGTTTCCTGCCCGTAAAAAAAAAAATCGATCGCTCGTGGTTTTTCAAGAAACCGAATGCAATTAAGTTTTACGCTCGCAGTCGGGGATCGCCGGAGAGTACGTGACTGCCTGGCATACCAAGATTAAACTATTGTTTTTTTTTTTCGCTTTGTATAATTACACATTTGTTTGCATTTGCACAGACTCATAATTTTACAACGGAAGAAAATTGCATGGTATTTATTCACAAAAAAAAGAAATTCAGTTTAAATAACAGTAAATGCATAAATTTCATTTAATTAAATCATTATATACGTACTTTAAATAAATGAAATTCGTTAATATCGCGATTAAATTGAATTTGCAATATTATAGTGAGCTGAAAAATGAGACTTTTAATTAAATTTTCTTTTCGATGAAGTAATGCGGGTTAGAAAGGAGTGTAAACGCTGCTGATGAGATTTAGACAGTAATTACCGAGTGAAATGGGCCCCGTGTAATGTTGAGATTGGAGCTAATTGCTTTTGAATTACTGTAAATTGAAAGATTGAATTAATTCTAAAATAACGTAAGTGGCAGCTTTAATTCCGTTAAATTCGTATCCTTCCGTTTATACATGCACATCTGTATTGTAAAATAGAATAAACAAAACGGAAGGATACGAAAGCGAATTAAAACTGCCACTTTACTTTATTCAACATGTTTTTTATATACGATGTTTATGAATCTAAAAAATATAGTTATTCAGAGAGTATTGTTCTTTTATCCTTGTGATAGATTAGTTTTGTTGAGAGTAAAAAATCGTACACAATAGGTTTGTATCATAAGCGCAGCAACTATTGAATTGAATATTGCATAAATAAGAAATAAACTGTTGAATTTAAACTTCCTGATCTCTAAAGTATAATATTTTGTTCTTATACGTTTGACACCATTTCCTTATATCTAATAAACAATCTCTATGCATATATATTAAATCATCATAAAGAAAAATGTAATGAATCTTCCAAACTCGAAATTATATTATTAGTGTACATCTTAAAATCCTATAGCTTCAATTAAATTTCAAGAATATAATCGTTAAAAAAATAAGAAGTATCAAACTATACTCTTAATTAACATTGAATCTAAACTATCAACAAAAAATTCCACATAAAATAAAAAATGAAAATAAATAAATTGCATACTTCTGCCAAATCTGATTGAAGTTCAAGGCTTCATCGTATATTAAGTACCATGTCGCCGCTCCGGCGTCTCAACAATTAAGTACTATATATATCGCACATACGTCTAAGAAGAAAAAAAATAGTGGGGAGCGTTCGCGAGGAATGCAATTACAGCGACGAAACACTCGTGAGAGAATTTCGATCGAGGGGAATGCGTCCGACTACTGCACATTCACACACATGTATATGTATATACACACACGAGCATACTGTTTTATACAGTATATATGTGTATATGTATATACAGCGGAAAAGTCATCTCCTACGTCCGCCGCAGCTCCCGCCGCAATTCCGCGGCGAAGGACGCCAGTAGTAGGATATTAGAATTTTTCCTCGTATATAGTACTTATACCTGCGTACACACGCATTCACCGCGAAGAAAGAAAGAACAAAATTTCATTTTTCTCGTGTGGCTTGCAAAAATCTCGGCTTGATTGCAGCAAATTGCACGTTGACATTCGCGGGCCTTAGGGACCGCTCGCCGGGGAGTTTACTGTTATATGTATATATAGTATAGGATATATGTGCGCGTGTATAACGGGCTGTTCGAGATCGAGCCCATACTGCGGGGCAATTACCGCTGATGGGAGGTCTTATTTATTATTTTTTTTTTCGCGGTCGACGCGTGCATTAGAACGTCGCTGCGGAAGGGGGCAAATTCCCATTCGCCCAATGGGGTCTTATAATTGTCGGATGAAAATTGAAAAAGATGCAGAAGCTGCTAATCGATTTTCCCACGGCGAGGCCTGTGCGAGAGAGAAAGAGATGGAGAGATTTTAAGAGAGTATGCGTTTTCTGATTTCAGACAAGTGCCAGAACTGCAGCTGCGGCGACAATTGCAAGTGCAGCGAGGGAAGTTGCGGAGGTAATATTAAGTTGCAAAACGATTATATTTGTTTATCTATAGATAAAATATGTAGTATAGTATGATTATCTACTATATATTTGGATTTTAACTTTTTATTTATTTAGTTATTTTTTTTATTATTTATTTATTTATTTTTATTAATATTAAACGGACTTTTTACAATAAAATAATACAAACATGAGCGAGGAAATGAAGTTTATGATATATATGAGCGAGTATATGAGTATATAATAATACAAGATAAATAATTAATGTAGTAGCGAAAAAATTTATTTATTATTTATTTATTACATTATTCTGTTATTTATTAATTATATGTTATTTATAAAATAAATTTTCTTGTTGCCGCTATATCAGTATATATTGTACCTGGAATATGCTATATTATAAATTTAAAGTTAAAACTAAAACAAATCATTCATTATATTCTGTTAAAAATTTGTATTATATTATAAAATATTTTAAATACATTTCAATAGTTAAATGACTATTAGTATGCATACTTAAATCGTCATTAACATAACAGTAATAAATATAGAATAAAGTCTATTGTTATGTCGTAGTTTTATATCTATTAAAAATATATATAATAAAGGAACATATTAAAACTAATTAACTTATCTTTCAGTTTTCTTTTTAAAATTGTATATAATTAAATTTTAATTTATGAGATTATTAGGTAGTTCATTGAATAATCTTAACAATTTTTGGTAAATGAATAATAGTTTCCTAATAGTTTCTTTCTAATCTTATTCATTTACGTATTTATTTATCTATTCAAACTTTATTAATTTATTTAAACAATTATACCTCATTACTGAACTTTACACAATTTATCATCCGACCACATGAAAAGAATTAGCTACATTTATTATTATTCAATATGCTGGCCTACAACTTTTCGATCATGGATTAACACAACCATGAATTTGTCCATAAACAATACAATTAATTTTTTTTTCACAAATTATTTATGATCTCTATATTGCATTTCCGCCAAAAAGGAAGCAAGCTTCTAAACGATGAAAAATAGAAATAAGTAAAAAGCAAAAATTAGCAACCAAAACTATATTATACTCACGCCTTTAAAAACTTTCTCCTCTTCGGTGGTCAACGCCTCACGCTATTGTCGAGTTGCATTTATATATACATATATATATGCGCGCGCCTCTCCTTCCTCGCGATGCAAAGGAAATAGCGTCCAATCATCCGGGAGCACTTAATTTTTTTATTTATTTATTTATTTATTTTGCCGTAGGCGTGGGTCGAAGTTAATACCATTGAGTGAAACTTCGCTACATTGTCCAACTGATTGCATAGTTTCACTTCGGCCGAGCTCAATTTCGGTCCGCTATTTTATCTATTATTTTAACTGCGCGACCGCGAAGTTAAGTGCCACCGGCGAATTTTCCTCGCGAGCCGTTATGCCTTGATTATTGCATCCGGTAGCTCCTCGAGCACTCCGGAGAAATTCTAGAGCCGGTGCAAAAAAGAAAATTGCGTAACGCTTGCGCTAATGTACTTTTTTTTTAACTTTCTTAAAAGAATTCATTTAGTAAACTGTCGGATGATCCGTTAAAAGGGTACTGTATGATATTACACACACGACACGATGACATCAGACATATGTTGATATATATTTGTTGACTATTATAGAATTTACAGGTATTACATGTTTTTAAATGTTACTATACTATATTTTAATTGTTAATGATTAAATATTATACATTTTACTTGGAAATTTGTATAAGCTTAGGAAATTTATATAAAAATTATGTGTAAATTAAGGGCTATGCCCGTTTAATAAAAGTAAATAAATAAAATCGTATTATGCACACTGCGCGAAGATAATTCGCTTGGAACATTTAAAAAAAAAAATTTCAATTTTAATTAAAAGAACTTTATTTCGTAGACGACTATATTATTTAAACAGTTAAAAACAAAAAGTTAACTCAACTTTTTTTTACAGACAAGTGCGGGTGCAAGTCATCCGGCACCCAGTGCAAATGCGAGCCGTGTGAATGCAAGTGATGGAATGGGTCCATCATTAAATACTACCGCACCCAGTAATACACCCCAAATGCAGATTTAACAGTCACAACAGGAAATGTACACTTTCTTCGGCTTATTTATCGACTCTTCTTCTTAGTACGATCTAATACTTTTGATCTTCACGCTGTTGAAAAATTATTATTATTATTATTATTTGCGCAAATTTTGTTGGCGTCTAATGTTGAAAAATCTATATAAAAGTATGTTGAATAAATAATTTGATTGAGAAAACAAATATTTTTTCATTTTATTATTATATCCGTTCGATGCTTTATCCTTACGAAAATATCCTATATAGGAAATCGTGCAGGAATAAATATACTTATAACATATCGTATATGGAATCCTATAAGAATTACTATTCGAGTTTATTGTAATAAAATCTTATAGGATTGAGTGCATGAAATTCTTAAAAAAAAAGTCCTATAGATTTTCTATAGAATATTCCTGTAGGATTTATAAGTATATATACATATTCTATATACACGTTCTACAACATTTATAAGATTATATGTTCATAAGGATATTTTTCTTTCCTTGGAGGTATCGGTTTCAAACCACGTCATTTAATGTAAATATATAGTTAATTAAATTAGAGGACCGAAAATTCATTTTGATATTTTAACAAAATCGATCTTACATATATATGTCAGATAAAACAGTCTATTAAAAAAAATTAGAAAAAAATAGTGTAGATCAAAATAATTATTTACTATCATTTATTAATGATTATTTTGATCTGCACTATTTTTAAATAATATAAATATAATCATTAATAAATAGTAGTAAATAATTATTCTATTACATTAAAAATGTATTATTATTTAGTCACATAAATTAATTTGTATCTAAGTATTAAGCTATTAACTAGAAAAACACTCACTGATAACAGAATAAGTACTTTACGAATTTTAAATAACATTCTTTTCGCGCCTTCGGTCTGAGCGCCACGCGCATGCGCCTACCGCGCGTCAGGTAAGGTTGGCCAGAGTTGGTTGTCAAAAGCGCGCGTTTCGGAGTCTCACGCGGCCGACCACCCGTCGATCTCAGTCTCAGCTGTAGCTACTGCTTTTAGTGCAGAGCATATCTCTCCAGTGAACGAGTGACAAGAGGACGACCTTCTCCATGTCGCTTTTTATCAAAGTCGCAAAAACAACTGAGAATGGAGAGTAGCAACACCTCCAGGAGCAGCGACTCGGGACTGCTGTCCCGCACCACCGGCATCCGGGCCACGCGTCAATTCTTTAGTCTTGTCTCCAAAAGCGTCGCCATCTCGACGAACGTAGAGGCCCAGGACGATCCCCTTCTCGATCTTGAAAGTGAGTTTAGTAAATAAATATCAATGCTTTTACTTGCGGATAAACTTCAGCTGAACTCGTAGTTTTTATTTGATAAAGCTTCCCTTTTTTTTTGTGTGTTTATTATGGGTTCTTGTTTTTTAATTTTTTTGGAGCAATAAGTATATGCGTTGCTCCGAAACGAATGCGATGATTAATCTGTCAGTTGAATGTTTTTTTTTTAAGATGGTCAGTATAGGGCGTCACAAGATATTTTTCTTCCAGATAATATAAGATTATTCTTCCGCAAAAAAAAAATAATGTAAACAAAGTATATTTGTTATAAATTGCTTATTTATTTATTAAGTTGTGTGGATATTTAGTTAATTGATTTTAAATTCTATTATAATAAAACAATTAAAAAAAAATAACAATTAATATTATTATCTACTGTGAAGCAGATATTTTTTGTTTGTTTTTTTATTCTTTTTATAATGAAATAGATAAAGCCAAAATTGGTAGGTACTTTTTTCTGAATTTTCTATTTTATTTTATTTATTTATTATTTTTTTTTTTTGTAACAATACATTCGCAATTCTAATCTATGTATAAAGCAAAATAAGGCTATTTATTTAAATAAAATGCGATTTTCAGTTTTTCTGCGGCAGACATGGAACATTTGGGGAGTGTCGGCACTTTTCAATTTCCAAGTCGACGACGAAGTGCAATTGAAGCAGTACGCGAAAAAATTGCGGGAAGAAGTCGCCTGCATGTTGACCCAGGAAGACGTCAGTTATGAGGCAAAAGTCAGCGTGCTAGACGTACAAAGGCCCAAGGAAACTGATCATCCTGTCGTCAAGGTATTTTAAAATGCAAGCGACAAAATACGATTTTTTATTGTTAATACGACACATACAATCATCTCGTACTTTTTAATTTTAATTATTAAATAATGTATTCTAGTTTTTGTAATTTTTATATTTTTAGCATTGCACATGGACTTTTAATCAATTCAAGGTAGTTCTCTCGATGCAGCGTTGCTCAATTTCATTTCATTAAATTATTATTAGAAGCTTATTAAAGTATAAATTTTGAACATACTTATTCAACGTTAAACGTATAACGTAAAACGCTCAAATGTTTTTAAAAAAAGTGCATAAAATGCAAAATAATGTAAAAAAATGCATTAAGATATAATTTTTACACATATCGGTCGCACAATATAGATAAACATACGCGGACAGCATAAAAAATTTACAACATTTTTAAAGAGTACTGCTCTTGAAGTTTATATTGTAAATACTTTCTTCATACTATATACAATTAGAAGCTCAAACTTTGAATATGTTTATTGTAAGAAGTAGCATCATTTCGTTTATTAAACATTTCATTTATGCCTGAATTCTCTGCTTATATACGTGACAATTGAAATCTTACAATATTTATAGTAGTCGAGTTTTTGAGAGAACTATCTCAATATGAATCAAATAAATGAATACGCAGATGGATATAAGGATATAATATAAAGTAATGAAAACAATTAAGACTGATTATTTTTAGATAGAGGTGTTCGCGAAAGTCCGAGACAGGGAGAGGGAGACAAGTGTGTACCAGGGGTACCTGCTGTCATGGCACTCGGAGCCACTGGAGCAGGCGATGGAGCATGCGACGCAACTGCCGCTGCTGCTCTGCCGCGGCACGGCGAACACTATGCGCGCGGTCCACGCGACCCTGGGCCGCATGTTTGACTGCATCCTGCTGCAATTGCCGTCCACACCCGAGGACCTCGCCTGGCTGCTGCCCATCTTCCTCAGCCCGGACGGCGGTCAGGATGCGGCGCGCGACAACGACGAGCTTCGACTGGAGTACACCATTCCCGGGCTTGCCAACTCCGAGACTATCAGCATCAAGTTCTTCGTTAAAACTATTATTGGTCTTTGGAACTCGTGAGTCTGGAGTTTGATTTTGCTGCGAGTTCATTGATAAGTGTGTCTAATGGACTTTATTTTGTAGTGTCCTGGAGGAAAAGGATAAAGTTAATGCGCATGAAGTTGCAAAGTTTCATGAGATTTTGCACCAACAAATATTGGAGATCTACAGTTTACAGTTAGGACTTTGTACGCTTTACAAGATACAGCTGCCTTCGATTACAATTGCAGAAAGCAAGGTATCTATCATTTTTTTTTTTGTATATATATATCTTCTATTTTTTAGTGATACAGGTGATTTTATTTTATTTTGTAACTTTATTTTGATTTTTGTATTTTAGATGAAAGTAGTTAATGTCGATGCAATGAATACTGTTTTAAGGTTTTTGAATGAAAAAGCTTTGGATGCGCTGCACGTGAATCCAACACAACTCAGTATTTCGAAATGATAATATTTATTTTACGTACATTTCTTTTTTTTTCCAACGTTTCCTAAGTCATATTTTTTTCATAAGTGAAAATATAACTTTTATATACTTATAGCTAGATTATTTTGGTAAAAAGAAACTAATTGAATTATTAACTTTCGTGTAATATAAAAAAAAAAATTAAAACCTGAGTCAGTTTCTTCTAATGTCCGATTTGTAAAAGCTATAGTCATAGATATTTTGATATTTTTTTTATTGGAAAATATTATTCCATGCTCTCTTCTACTATTTCTTTCTCTGGAGTTTTCAGTCTATGGAATGTAAAAAAATATTTATTAAATTTTTTTATAAATTATTGTTAATTTAATTAATTTAAATTAAATTTTCTTACATGACGTAATGAATATTAATTTTTTTAACATTACCTTTTATCCTTTTTCCTACATTGATTTTGACTTCTAGTTTTTTCATTGTGAAGAACTTTTTGTACATGATGTTGAAAATCTAAATAATTACTTGGTTTTTCATCATATGGTTCAGGTACAGCCACTCCTAAAGCCTCTGGTAACATATATGTTTTTAGCCAAGCAACAAGTGGTGATCTGCCTTCTGTGTAATGCGCTTCCTTATGATAAAATAATAATCCATCAATAGTGGAAAATGATGAAATTTTATTTAAGAAAGTATAGAAGTCTTCGTTACAATTTATTGTTGGCAAGAATAAAAGTGAAATTTCGTTAATTCCTTTCTTCTGCTCTGTTAATTCACTTATTTCTTGCATTCGAGATTTTAGCCAAAAGAATCGAAACTCAGTCTAAAAGACATTTTATGATAATTAAAAAAAATGTAGATTACCTCAAAAGTATTTTTTAAATTGAATATATATACCTCACAATTCACCATATATTGACTGGACCAAATCAAAATATCTAAAACATGACACGTTTGTTTGCCTTTTATCCAAATACAATCTAATATAGTACACAAATTTCTAGCATTAGTCTTATAACTTCCACCAGGAAGTGCAGAATTAAATTTACATAAAAAGAATCCTTGCCTGGAATATATTTTTGTCGAGCCCTGTAAATACAAAAAAAGTGGTTTATCAAATAATCTAAAGTACAAATATAAATTAAAAGAAACTGTGCTAGTTTCAATTTGAAATGTTTAGGTACCTTACAAGCTACTACTAATACTCGCTTTCCTTTAGGGCAAGGAACCATAATCCATCTATCTGCTAAGTCTTGAGGTACTTCCAACATCCATTCTGACATCATAAGCTTATTAGCATAGCATGGATATCTACGTGGTCTCCTTTTATGAATTTCTTCAACTTCCATTACCTCTGATTCTCGAGAGTCTTCTAAATTTGCTTCCTCCATTACCTCTTCCGCTTCTTCCATTACTTCTCCTACTTCTCCATTTTCTGGATTTATAATTACATCGAATATTCCTCGAGATGCATTATAAAAATCATTTCTGTTTCTAAAATATAACAATGGTTAATTATTACTGTAGTATAATAATAAATTATATAAAGCAAATTAAGTAAAATATTTACTTTTTCTGATACTCTAACAGTTTTTGCCTTCGAATTTCTTGCGGTGTTTCAACACTATCAATTTCAAGTTTGATATTGCTTTTCTTGATCGGTTTCTTGTAAAACATAGATCTACTGTGGTACTTTTCTTTTCTATCCTCATTGTCAGGCAATTCCTGTGTTGTGTCCCTTTCGTTTTCTTTGTTATGTTCTTCACTTTCTTCACAGTTTTTTAAAGTGGTAGTCGTGGATGCAGCCATTTCTGTAAAAACATTTCGTTCATTAAAACAAAACTTTGCAACATGCATTATTACTGAAATTAACCATTGCAGTGTTTTAAACTCTCCAGCACCTCTTGCATTTGAATGTATCTTTCATAAATTTTCATTAAAACAAAATGACAAGATATAATTAATAAAAATATGAAATTTGCAAGATTTTCTCGAGATGTAGGTTAAATGTCCGGTCAATTTTCATTACCTTTACAGTTAATTAAACACCGTAAAAATCCAGTTCAAGCCGGACTTCGTCAATCTTGATAAAATACTTGAAGACAACTACCGAAGCAGTGTAGAAGTCAAAAATCTCATTCAAATGGGAACATTCGAAATCGTCGGTGTTTTAATTAACCACGCCAAACTTGCACTTTCTCACACAGGGCACACTAAATTATAATGTGTTCTGCGTACCTTTGTTTACTGTTTACATCGATCGCACGCGGCTATGCGACGTACTTACGTGATAAGCAGTTCGCTACTTTACCAACCAAGTTCTGCTCCAAAAATTAAAAATAACTATTTTCTCAATTGAAATTTATAAAAACATTTTATAAATGTCAATTGAGTGTTTTTGGATCATTTTATGATGTTTTTAAAAAA
>JAWWEN010042610.1:0-12781 GCA_035582955.1 Sycophila texana
TTATTTTTTTATGTTCTACAACATATATAAAAATCATCAAAATCGGTGAGTTCGGGTTGGGTACCTTTCCTTGTAAGGATTATCGATTGCTTGACGTGTAATTCAATTTGTTACGACTGTGGTGCAGTGCAGTGTGTTACATTAAGAATTTAATATTCTTACCTCTATATCTGCGAATGAAAGCGAGAGAGGCAGAAGTATCCCTATAAAAGCTCACCACTTAAAATAAAACTGAACATATCTGAATGTAGCAGAACATTTTAGTTCTTTTCTCCAATAGCGTATTTTCCTCTATTTTTTCTTATGAAGATATAATTTTCCTCATTAGAATTTAGAATAATTATTATTCAATTGGATTCATAATTTGTTAAACTAATTCAGAGTTCATAGAAATTGGCATTGAATGTTAATTCTTCAATCGATGTAGCAACAGTATTTAAAACAAATAAATGTGATTGTCATCAACCTCTTAATCTGTGGCCATAAAAAAACGAGGATTCTTCCTCAGTCATCGTCAAATCGAGCCGAGGCGCTCTTAACTAGGCAACTCCTTAAGGTCGGCACATCGATCGATTTCGAAATAAACCCCACGCCATAGGCGGAAGAAATAAAACTATCGAATCCCATGCAAATTTCCAATTATTCGACGAATTTTTCCCGAAAAGCATGGCGTCCTGACGCAGGACAGCCGAGCAAACGAGGCTAACTCCCCGAGATGACTATCGGGAGCCCGCGGTCCCTCGCCAATAGATCCTCCTCCCCTCTATCTCCGTCTATTAGCCACCGCGGCGTGGGCGGACTTTTGCGTGCGCTCCGCGCATAATTGGCCTCATCTCTCGCGGAGAGAACATAATCGGCGAACGCGATCGTTACCCATTTTTCCCTATCCGACTGGCCGATCTCGCCGCGCTGTGGCTCGTGCCGCGCATAATGCAACGAGCCCCGCGTCTGCGACCCCTCCTCGATCGCTACAAGAGTATCTCTTACGTATTCTGATCGCGTCAAATGTCGACTGTGCGCGATCCGCGCCGACTAACTATGCACCGAACCCGCTCCTTCTGCAAGCGGCTCTCCTGCATATTTTGTTATGACTGAGACTCGCGTAGGCCTTTTAAGGAGTTTTAATGTACACTCTGTACTCATGGCTGGATTATTATGACGTCTTGGTGCCATGCGTCGATGCAGTGAATACGCGCGATACTTTGAGGGTGGATTTTTTTATGAAGGTATTTGATTTTGGAATAATAATTATGTATAACTTTAGTGAAAATTGGTAAAGCTTAAAATGGGTATGACTGTTTTTAATTAAAGACTACTATTTTATATTATGCGATAGAGCTCATATTATGGAAGAAATCAGGGAAATATTAGAACATCCCTACCTAATTTTAACAAGGGTAAATAAATACATTTTTCCTTTTTATATTTAACGAAAATAATTATAATACTTTGAAGGCTCTTAGTAACTGATGAGTAGCATTAATCAGTATACCTTACATAGTCGTTCGCAGGCTTACCGAATGCTCGCTTGGTATTTGCATGCTGCTTCCTCTGCGCTGTTTCCTTGTGTTTCGGCTCGGCGGCGCGTCGACAAGCTCCTCCGTTGCAACGTCGAACAATAAAAGACCCCGTTATCCTCTCCGAGTGTTTTCTATGCCCATTGATATCAAGTGCGAGTCGTGTTATAAGTCCTCGAAGCATAAATTATTAATCGCCAGGCTCGTCTCGAGCCAAATTTTTCCCCCAAAAAGGGGCAAGAAGGAATATTCTTTATTGACTAATTGAATTTCCCGCCGATCGCATAAATCCCGTTCGGATTTTACTGAGGTAGCTCTTGGCTTTCGTTGTAATTGCGTCGAAAATAAAGGCGACGCGATAGCTTTAAAAAACTGATAAAAGAAAAGAAAAGAAGAAAATCGTGTGTTACATAAAGCAATAAAAAGTTTTCGCAACGAGTCCCAACCTCGCCCATAAATCATCATCTCTTCAATAAAATCCACTCGTAATGAGCCGTAATATCGCCTTAAGTAAGTGCCCCGCGAGTCCTAAAAATAACACTCGCCGCAGTGCCGATGAGCGCGTTCGAAAAATCCGCGGCAAAGGAGATAGAAAGAGAGAGAGAGAGAGGGTGTATAGAGAAAAAGGGACTGAGCAGACGGCTGATGGATCGGGCGCGCGCGAGCTGTTGGCCAATGGAGCGGCGTATAAATTGCGCGAAATGCTCGCGCGATGGTGATTACGGATTGAAGTTAATCGCCGCGGCGCGCCGGTGATTTACAAGTGCTAACGCGTTACGGGGGCTCGCGCGCACGCGCGCACGCCGAGAAAGTTTTCTTAGCCGACGGAGACTTTCCGACGTGCGCACGCGCGTGCAGCTTAGAATGGGAGCGAAAACGAGAGCTCACTTGCGTAAGCGATGGAGCGAATAATAAAATCGGCCGAGGGACGAGTTTTCTTATGGACCGCCGACTTGGCTGCACGCGGATAGAATTTTTCAGTAAAGTACGCGTGGAAAAGTTAAAAATTACGAGATGAGCTGCGGAACGCGCGTCTAGTGCCTCGAAGTACAGAGCGGCATTTTTGAAAAATCGTTGTCATTCACTTTTGAGGTTCGGTTTATTTTTTTTAATTTTCGCGCCATTCTACCGGATGTTTATACACACTCAATCAAATCGTGTTTTTGTTTTTTTAAAGAGCTGGATTGTATAAGTTTCTAAATTAAATTTTCATACACACCACTATCACTAAAAAAAGGAAAGGGTAGCAAACATAACAATTTGCAGTGTTTTTTATTTTGATTCAATGAATATAATTTTTACCAAATAGTAAGAATTAAATAAACTTTGCTGTCCAGTAGAATGTCCAGTAGAATGTCAAGGCATCAACGTATCTTAATGACGGTATCTGCTTAAATTTAAGTTTCACGATCGATCATAGCAATCCCAAAAAATAACATATAAGAGAACCATGACCCCCAAGTAGAAACCCATGTTAACGAATCGGCAAAACAAACGAACCGGCAGGTCTGCCAGCTCCAAAAAGTGCAATCCCCCGTTAAACGCTTCTCCCCATCAGTCAGCGGCCGTACGTACACATGCGCGCTCTCACTCTAATCTCCCGCGGAATCGCGAAAAACGACCCTCGGCGCTTCCTCGAAAAGCGCCGCGAAGCCTCCGACGTGTCTGCGCTCGGCAGCGCGGGAACCGAGCTTCAACAAAATTGCGCGGCCATATAAGCTCGCGCAGTCCTCGCGCATGCGCACGCCGGGGCCGCTCCGGCGATCGGCTCGCCGATATCCGCCGTCGCGCGGCTGCACTCGCGGATTTTCCCCGCGACGCGGGGCTCCCGCTTGACGCGTCGCTTTGCATGCGTTTTGCATAAATGATGAGAGGCTCGCAGGATATGAGATGAGAGATGTGCGTGGAGGGTGAAAGGATGCGCTGTGGCTTTGAAGAAGGTCGAGTGCTCTCGGCCAAAGAATTTTGGAAAGCTTTAATTTATCGATTATGAGATGATGCTTGAGATTTATGTATGTTACGTTTTATTTATTTTATTTATTTTATTTATTTATTTTATTTAATTTATTTTTACGATGTCTTTAATTTTTCTTTTTCTTCGTTTGTTTCAGGTGAGTTTTTCAAGCATCAGTTCTGACTGTCCGTTCGATACACGTAAGTTGTTTTAAATAAATATTTAATTAAACAATGTCAGGATGAGTACAGTTTATTTGACAATATCTGATTGTTCGAAACTTCACTTGGAATTGCGCATAATTATTGAAAAAATAATCACATTTCTTACTCAGTCATTATTATTTTTTTTATTTTTATTTTTATAACGAGGAATCGGTGATACGACAGTATTGCAATAAGGGTAATGATGGCGGTATCGTAGAAGGGGTCAATACACGTAACTTACCGACTCCAAAAAAAAAGTGCGTATGAGCATTTTTTTCTGCGGTAAGTGCTAATGGCCATGTGAAATTGGAATTTATACAACTTAGCCGACGTAAATGGCTTCAAAGTGATCGTGGCTCTTTCTGCTTTTCAGCTCCGTTTTGATACGCCGCAGCTATCATAAACTTTTTAGTGCCGAGAATCCTGCAACTTTACTGAGATATAATAATTAGTTGCAACTATGAGCCACTGCAGGCATATTCCATTTAAAGCTTTGAATAAACTTTCCTTCAAAAATTTTCCATATATTATTACATCAATAAACCGTGATAAATAAAATAAAATGGCCACGGTAATTGTACAAACTTAAATATTAATTATGATCTAACTTCCGCAAAACCGATATTATTTATTGAATACATTGAAATTTACACCAAGTAACCAAGTAAAAATCTAATCTCACTAAAAGCACTAGAAAATTTTACCTTTAAAATAAATCGCAGCTAATAAAAAAGTCAGCGCGAAATCCCAATTTGCGAGAAAAAACAAAGGGCCCGAAAGAAAGTGTACACAAAAGGAGGAGCTGAACAAAGTGGCCTAGTCCTCGTAACTCATCCGGGGCGGCACTTCCGAGCGGGCTACTCCTCTCTCCTCTCTCCTCTCTCTCCCCTCTCTCTCGCTCTCCAATCAATTTCCATCCGGTGCACCGTTACTTGCTCGCTCTCTCGCACGCGCGCAGATTTACGCGAAGCGAGGCCGCGCCTGGGAACCGCCGCGGACGTGTCGAGCGTTCCGCGCGTCCATCAGCTGAGCCGAGGGCCCCGGGTACCAGCAAAAACCGCCGGGAAAACAAGGGATCGCTCTGTGAGGCTGGCAAGTGCGATGAACGATGTATGGGGTGGGAGAGCAGAACTTCTAATCTTCCAGATTGCGAATTATTGACATGTTGCATGTGTGCCCACGTAAGGTTTTTTTTTCAACTGTCACTAATTGATAATCAAAACATCCGTATATAAAATAATTTTAAGATTTAAAAAAAAAAAAATCCTCACAATTTTCTTATCTTTTCTTATCAGAGTGCACACAGCAAATATACCGTTATACTCCACGTCTTAAAACGTTTTAATTCAAAAGCCTTATATAAAAGGACATCGTGTAGTAGTTATAAAATATTTTCCCTTTACAACAGCTCCAGCATCCCTTACAAACAAAAAAAAAGGCCACTGCACCAAAGGAAAACTCTCCCATGGTCGATACATGAGTTAGGTGGGAAGGCGGCTCTTACGGAAAGGCGTATTATTATTTCGTTATTAATCAAGTTTTCTTGTCTGGGCGCTGTGTGCAAACAGCCGCACGCGAAATTATCAGCACGTCCTCACACGCGCGGGCACACGTAAACTTCGTGAGTAGAAAAAGAAAGAGACAGAGAGAAGCACCATGTAGACAGAGGGCGAGGGGGAGAGATTACGTGATGCACAGGGCGCCGCCGTCCGGCGAAAAAAAATCCGGCGCGCCGCGCTTACTTACGACGAGGGCGAGAGCGTGCGGAAGTTTTTCGCGCCGTTCCGCGCACCCAGTCGTCGCCTTCTATGGACGATCGTTTTCGCCCTGAATTTACGACGACGATCCTCTCCTGACGATCCCGCGCCGAGGCGCTCGCCCTCCTTTTTTTTTCTCGCCGCGCTCTCGCTGCTGAGCCTCGGCGGTGTCCGCAAGCACCTTGCTGATTATTTTACGCGTTTTTGCCGAGGCCGCAGCACATAGGCACCGGCGCTCTCGCGATCGGCCAACGTTTTTCGGTTGTTAGGAATTAATCTAATGTCTTGTTTACGGCCGTTCGCTTCTGGCGACCAGTCGATTTATGGATTTTCAGTGATCCATGCCACTTTTACGAGGGTTTTATTTATGAATGAAGAGCTGGGGCCTTTTTTGTATATATACTTTCGTCTCATAAAATTCATTTTTACAATTTTTATAAGGGTGCGATATATTCTGGTTAAATATTCTGAATTAAAAGAAATGTTTCCTAAAATAATTCATTTTTGGATGTTGGATCGATCATTTTTTAGCAGCCATATCATGGAGTAACATTTTATAAAAAAATTTGATCAATAATTTTCCCATTGTTTATTTTTGATATTTAATCTAAATGTGCGTGTGCAGGATGTATTGCATTATATAAGAAAATTTACCATATATTGTTGGCAGTTGAGAGCAGGCCTGAAACTTACTATAAATTTTAGAAAAATTCCAAATTTTATTATAAAAATTACCGTAAATACGGCAAATTTTACTGCCAAATTTGTAAGTTTTCTGACGATTGTAGTAATATTTCTCGCATTTTAATTATGTCCCTTCCGTCAATGTATAGTAAATAAATCGTCCTATATATTTTTCTCAATGTACTGTATGATCTTAATTACTCTGCTTATTTATAGCAATTATAAATGTATTTATGTGATTTTAATAAGAATTTCAATTTGTTTACAGAATCAAATGTAGTTACGTTGCTGTTGATTGAATTTTATTTCTCTCGATTAATAAATACTTCCCGAAATTAAATTAATCTTTTTTGATAATAAATCTTGCCGGAATCCACAAAAACTGGTCGATTTTTCATTCGAGCTTCATAAAATAATTATTTAATTGCAACAACGGACTTAAATATTTTGATTACTTGTCCAGCCAGTATTTATATCCCATTCGAAGAGCTTTAATCGCAAGTCTCTATAATCAATGAGCAGCATATCTTGTGCCTTAAATCAAAAATTCTTTTTATGTGGCCACGCCCTTAATACCGATAAAAGGCAGAGAACGTTGAATTTCCATAAAAGTACGCGGCTCGCAATAAAATTTTCGCTCGGCGGGAGGCCAATTACACAGACGCACTGGTAATGGCGGCTATGAAAATCTAATGACATCGCTTGTCAGCGGCGCTACCGCTCGTAAAGTTCGGCCTCTCGCGCCGGATAAAATGCCCGCCGGTGCAGGACGGGAAAGTCGCTCGAACGCGTAACTCCGACATGGGGCTTGCACTATATTTATAATCCTCTATAAGCTCTGCAAGTTAGTACCATTATTTGCGTGTAGGTAGGGAAATGACAGCGTAAGTGTTTGCTTTGACGATAGCACGAAAATTCGATGATCCACCATGAGTCTGCATCAGATTCGTTTTGGTTAATATAATAATATTTTATGTTTTTTTAAAATAACTTCATTTTGAGTGTATGCACTTTTGAAACAGCATCGGTTGCTTCTTTTTTTAAAGATGTAACTCAAGATAATAATGATAATTTTCTTTCAAAGTAATTACATCTTCTCCGCCATACGAATTAGCCTTACAGAATAATTGTAATTATACCATTTAATTTACGAAAATAAACACCGCGAAATAAAAGAAAAAAATTACAACTTCATAATTTAACATTTAAATTACGTACTCCAGCTACATCTTCATAAAGGTAAAAAAAATTAAGGGAACAATAATTATCGAAAGCTTACATCTCGAGTTCTCACAATTCCGGGTAACAGGTAAAAAATCGTTTGGTTGACGTGTCGTGAAGGCGTCATCAGCTCGTCGAAACGCGCTCGTAGCACTCAATATTAAAAATAAAAAAAAAAGAGGAAAATAATCTCGAGAAACTCATTACAGCGGAGTTCGAGTGAAAAAAAAAGGACGAAACTCCACAATGAGGGGATGCCTCGCGCTTCCTTGAAGCGAGCACCACCTGTAATTTTTCGATTCGGCGCCGCGCAAATTCCTCACGCTAAACGCCGCGCCCGCGGCTCACTTGCAATTATGAAAAATGCTTTCGCACGCGCTCCTTATTAAAGGATCCACCGGCGACGAAAGGGTCGTATCGCGCGGCTCCCGCGACCGGCAGACGCGCTGACGATTACGAAGTCACCGTCTCTGCTCGGCGGATTCCGGAAGAGAAATTGCGCCTGGTCTTTAGCGGTATACCGACGTAATAATTCTAACATTTATTTTTCTAGTTTTTTTTTTGTTCGATTTTCGCAATATCTGATGTTTTTTTATTAAGAAAAGTAACACTGCGTGTTTTCATGAGTAAAGCGTTTATTTTTCATATTTAATCAAGTCTTTTTTATTTTTGTATAATAAACTGCATGTAAAATGTATAACAAGTAATATGCGACCCTGACCAACTTCTTGTACGATAAGACTGATTTCCCTCAAATGTATACATCCCTTCATTAATGTTTTCGCAATAAACTTACATTTAACTATGAAATTTAAAAATTCGTAATGCTCCAAGTGCATTAATTCTTCATTAAACATTATTTTACACTTTCCCAAGTCCACTATACCCCGAATGTGCGGCGTACATCAATGGCCAGCATCCTCGCGTATGAAATCCCACATGAGCGCGCGGGGCAATTTTCTCGCAACATGTGCGCGCGAGAAAGAGCGAGGAGGACAGAGGCCGAGCCCCTCCTCGTAAGTCATTCTAGGTGTTCGTCGGTAATGACCCCCACGGCTTCTTGTTTTACACACGTTGCGGGGCGCGCGCTCGTCCACGAGGACGATGACTTTGAATATGCACTCGCAACACGCATGTAGCTCCTCGCCTTTCTTTACTTTTTTTTAATTGCTCACTGGCGGATCTGCCGCGAGCAAATTCCATTCCGCAGATGCAAGCTTTCGGCGGTAGTCGAGGATAATGCGTCGGTGAGATTGACTGTTTATTTTTCGTGGGTGGGCCATCTTCAGCTCCTGATGGCGTTAAGTAAGTGCTGAAATTAACGGACGCGGGAGATGTGTGAGAAGGTAATTTTTTCGGGTCGTACGGCGCAATTTTACCGGTTTTCGCGATCGAAGGCGAGAAATGTGTCCAGAGTCGCTCTCCTCGTTGCGGGACCGTTACGTGTAAACTTGAAACGTTGATGACTGGTTTGTAAAGTGGATATTTTATTTTCTAAATAATGAAAAATAATGCTTATTAAGGACTTGCTGTTTTCGCAAAATTTATTAATAATTATATGCATTTTTTCGCTTCATTAAGTTTGTAAAATATTGTCCGATAATAGGAGATCTTTCAGAGGCACAGATAGTACTGCAGTATGCCCTGGAGCCTAGGATGCGAACGGACAAAAAGATAAATAAGGATAGGTGCAAATAGACTTGCAGAGGCATCCTCTATTCAGGGGGTTTCAATCGCTCGTATATAAATAATACCATTGCACAGACATCGACGACGCTGGCATTAGCTTGCAGCAATGACCCGGCCAGCTTAAACCGAAGGCCATTCTACAGGTTTTTTTATTGTCTACGCCTTGATTTTCAATGCATTGCTTCTCTATAAAAAAGAAAGAGTGAAACCATATAATTTACTGTATGTAACGTTTTTAAATCATTTCACATTTCCTTATAAACAAATAATAATAATCCGGTCGAGTATCATCATAATTAAATTTAACTTAAATAAATAATTTAAAGAAAATAAATCCTAGTTCATAAGTTTTCAAAAAAAAAAAGGAAAAAGAAAGAACTAATATAGTTCATCCAATAAAACATCATTATTTTACAAAAGAGCTCTCTTTCTTCGTGGGTATCTGTATATACAGCAAGCAAACTCATCAATATCGCCTTATCCGTAATCGTGTAAACAGTAAGAAAAAATTGCGGCTAACAAATTAAGCGGAACGGCGAACAATGAAGCGCGAATAAATGGAAATGGCCGAGCGGGGACGGCGACAAAGGAAAAAACAAAGTAGATAAAGAGAGAGAAATAAGAAGGCGCGCAAGGAGGAGACTTCCCCATTCGCGGCAAACCTCGCGAGACTCCTCGCGAATGCGTATATCTGATCGGTTTGAATTACGCGCGACTGCGCCGAGGCCCGCCGGGGCTGGCGAAGAGTTTGGTTTACGCTCGAGCGAGGCGCGACTTATGCGACTCCGGCAGCCGTGCATCATCGGACGCCGCTGCGGTGCTCAAAAAATCACCGTGGCATCCGCGACGACCCCGGCGTGCGCTGTGTAATTTTATCGCGCCGGACGTCGGAGTGATTATGGATTATATAATTTTATTGTATTTTTTTTAGGGGATGTGTTTACTTGAATTAGAATAAAAATGGAATAGATTTAAAAAATATTTTATTGAAATGCATTTCTGTTTCGATAAAAAAATTTTAACAGCTTAATTAAAAATTTTAATTAAGCAACGATAAAATTATTAGGATTTGTATTGTTTTTTGATAAAAAATTGAAAAATGATTAAAGTAAAAAAGATAATTACTCTAAAAAAAATTGTGTGCAAATTTAAAGAACCTTAGACTATATATATAAAAAACAATGCGGAGTACAAGATGAACCGATCCCTTTCTATACACGTAGCGAACGCGCGGGGACCCAATCAGTGAGGCGGGCTGGTGAAACTTTAGCCGCCGGATTCACCTGCCCACACTTGATTCGCGATCCCCTCTCTCCCTGGACAGCCTCCAGAAAGTGGAGAGCAATATTTTTTCAGTTCTCCTAATTACTGATTCAAATATCGATTCGACGGTACTGCTTTCAAATTATTCACGATCGAGAATATAGCGTGCTCCATATTTTAAAATGACTTAAATTTTTCTATAAGAAAACATGTTCATTTTTTTTAATGTGGTAAAAATCGTTTAAATTTAAATGAAGGAAGTTATTGTAGCTTCACATGTGCAGTTTAACTTTCTCTTTCAATATTTTGAAATGGCAACTTTCTTTTTAAATCGATAAGTAGTTTTACATTTAATAATAATCGTCATCAGCGCTTTCACTTTCATTAAAAATATTTTAAATCCATCTCGTTTAATTACATTCAAAAGGATTTAATTGAATTTTTCATAAAAGAAAACTTGTTTTAAATATTTAAATAAGTTTAGGCGCAATTCAAATCTCCTGGAATATTTACAGACTCGAGCCAAAATTGAAATGCCGGTTCTTGCATCTCCTTCGGCCAGCAGCTGAAGCAACCTTCGGTCACATCTCCGTCGGTGCTCATAGGGGGGAAAACGCGGTTCTCTTCGGCAGTAGTGGTACACAAGCCGGAGAGGGGGAAACCAGAGAAAGAGAGAAAGATAAGGTGCCTGTGTACCGCTAGTCCAAGGCGAGCTGGGATGACCCAGTTAGGCCGTGTTCTTAGGCTCCTCCTGACGCGCTCGGCCGGGTGGGAGAGGTGGCATCCGCCTTCGTCGACTTTTCTCGATCGGAAAAGTGCGCCGCTCGACCAACCGCTGCGCGCCTCCCCGCCTTCCTCCCCCCCTGACGAAATAGCGCCGGGGACGCGCCTATTAGCCTCAGGACGCTTTTAAATGCAAAAGAGACGAGCCGTAGGCGGGGGCCGAACGCCCCCTTCCCCTCGGGTGCAGATCTGCCAATGACTTTTTTTGCGCAATGCATTTTTTTTAGGAGATAAGGTGCGCGTGTGGAGACCCAACTGCATTTACAAGCTTGATTTTTGTAGAAACGTTTAAATTGGAAATTTGAATAATACTTTTTTTTTTAAATAAAATCTTTTATTGTTTTGATTTTCTAACGGTCCTTTTTTCACAATAATTTTCTTGTGTACTTATCTTTTCCTTCGCCTTTAGAGAGTTATAGGTATATTTACACCATTTTTTTATTCGCATTAGATGATTATAATTACTTTTAAATGGTCCGACAGATCTATGATAAAATTGTCTTCGAATTCTTATGGGTTTTTTTAAGTGTCGAATCTTTGCTTTCCACTTTTCCATATTGCAAATTCAAATAAATGTTCCACGCCGGCAGCTTTTTGAAATTACTATTCAAACGGATACATTGAGATGTCTCAGATATAATGATCATAAAAACTTAAATAAGTCGTAACTTAACTTAAACTTACATTTTGGAACTGGCATTAAAATGGAATTATGTGTTATCAATTATTTTGTATTTTAAATTGTAAATGGTTACATTTGAAATTACAAATCGGCATAAGCTAAGGTATTTGAAATTTACACTTACAGCTAAAATTAAAATTAAATAGGAAATTGCAGAAATAAACCCAATAGGGGCTTATGCTTAATGAAAAAAAAAAAAAAAAAATAGGAGATTCGATAGAAAAATAGAAAATTATTTTTAATTTATTACACCAAATAATTTCATAATATAGTACGCAACACATAAATAAAATACAGTTAAAAATGTAAAATGTATTGCTCTCAATAACGTAGAATGTCGTTTGGCTTTTTTCATGTCATCTACCGACTCTTTCAGTAAAAACACTTTCAAACCAATGAACAATTTATTCAAGTAGCTATCCCATTTCAAGTTCCAAATATCAAAATCAAATAACTTTCGGTCTTCTTCGCTTATCGTATCAAACACTTTTCTCATCTCCGTAACTTCAATTTTCCAGCCGAAACCCATAAAGTGCAACAACCAATGCATATTTTTACTAGCTGCTATGCAAATACTCACTGCTCTGCAATAAAATTTGGTGACTCTTTTCTTTATTACCAACTTTACTTTTTCATGGTATATTTATCTTTTAAAATTGCCCGTATTTGTATGCTTACCTTGGTTTCTTCCCCATAATCAAAAGACCTACGTCTGCAAAGAGAGCTGGTATGCAGTGCAAGAAAAAGTGTAGTATAAAAAATAATAATTTGTTAGAAACTGGTATTGCTGATATGTGCCATACAGCTGTTTCTGTTCCAATAGTAGACACTATTGCGCATGCTCTGGTGTAAATTCTTGTTACAGTTACTGCGTTGGCCATACTACTTCCGAAATTGTAAACTCTTGGATGCTTTTGGTATTTCCTAAACAATAAATAAAAGTATTTGTTGTAACAATTGTGCATACTTTATCGTAACTTTCTATAAAAATATCAAAACAAACCACTGCCTTGCGGCATCATATA